>JARUPW010000315.1:92385-236954 GCA_029817735.1 Melastoma sanguineum
AAATTCGCCTTCCTCTCCACCTCCACCTCCATAGCCCGTCGCCAACAATCTTCAGATAAAGCTTGCTCGACGCTGTTTGGCTCCTCAGCAGCTAGCAGATAAAGCCTACTGTACTCGAAGTCGTTGACCTCCTCCGTTGTGTCGATGATGTTCGAGATCGTGCGAAAACCTGAGCCCCACTCCAGCAGAATCGATGGCGCCTCGGTTGGTGGAGTTGCCCACTATACGCCTATAGGATTCGCTGGTGTAGTGACTAGTCGTTGCCCCGGACTCTCCGCAGCAGCTATCGTGTAGCTGCTGAAATCGGTGTCGCGAGCATTTGCGAATTTCCGAAATCCATGGTCGGGTGACCGTCAGTACCATTGTCGGCCGTCGGATGTGTCATGTACTCAACGGTGAAAGTCCTCGCACCCTCCCTTGGTCACCATCGCCGCCTCTGTCTAGTTCCATGCTTTCCGCTCATCAAAATGACGTCTCGGGTGATCATCAGATTCTTCCCCTTCGGATCGTACACCCTGTATGCGTTCGTTCCGGGTTCATAACCAAGAAATACCCCTGGAACCGATCTGTCTGACAGCTTCGACATACCTGGGCGACCCTTTTCACATACGCCATGCATCCGAAGGTTCGTAGATGTCTGACACTGAGCTTCCGGTTGTACCAAGCCTCATATGGAGTTTTCCCGTCAAGACTCCTCGTCGGTGATCTATTAAGGATGTACACGGCGGTCTTCACCGCCTAGCCCCAAAATTCTGCCGGTACTTGCATGACTTAAGTAGACAACGCGCCATCTCCACCACGGTTTTGTGTTCACCTCTCTAAGACACCATTTTGTTAAGGCGAATACGGCGCGGTCGTGAAGTGTTGATGCCATTCTCCTCGCAGTATCGCGGAACTGGGCAGAATTGAACTCACCACCACGATCCAAACGAAACGCCTTGAGCCGACTTCCCAACTCGTTCTCCGCGCCCACCTTGATCCTTTTAAAATGCTGAGCGCCTCGTCTTTGGTCTCCAACAGCTCTAGTGACGTGGACGATGTAGGCGAAGAGTTTCTCGAGAGGTCGGATAAGAGCAAGTCCAAGTCCAATAGACGTACTGGTCGCTGAACCTAATGTGGAGGCGGGAGTTAGGATAATTTATAGCGTGTAAGAAGACCTCAGACGCTACACATGTCGCCCGATTGTTCTTTAAGGAGGTCGTACGCCTACATGGGGTGCCAAAGACGATCACTTCAGATCGAGATACCAGGTTTCTTGGTCATTTTTGGAGGAGTTTATGGTGTCTATTTGGATCATCTTTGCGTTATAGTAGTACCGCGCATCCTCAAACGGACGGCCAAACTGAAGTTGTCAATCGGACTTTGGGAAATCTGATTCGAAGCATTTGTGGAGCAAATCCCAAGTTGTGGGACTTTGCTCTAGCTCAAGCTGAATTTGCCTACAATAATGCTGTCCACTCTTCTACGGGGAGGTCCCCTTTCTCGATCGTCTATTTGAAGCCTCCAAATCACGTATTGGATTTGTGCACATTGCCAAGTTCCACTAAAAGAAGCGTTGCTGCACAAAATTTGGCAACACAGGTGCAATCCACTATTAGTGAAGTGAAGACGAAATTGGAGGAGTCGAATGCTCGATATAAAGAAGCTGCGGATAAACATCGGCGAAAAAAAGTGTTTGAAGAAGGCGAGGAGGTAATGATTTTTCTGCGAAAGGAACGAATCCCTGCGGGTCAGTATAACAAGCTACGACAGAGGAAATATGGACCGTTCAAAATTGTTAGGAGGATCAACGACAATGCTTATATTGTCGACCTCCCAAAGTCTATGAACATCTCATCGACATTCAATGTTGCCGACATATACCCGTTTTATCGGGATGACCAACCATTTTACTTTGATGGTAACTCGGGGACGAGTTTTCCTCCGGAGGGAGGCACTGACGTGGACGATGTAGCCGAAGAGTTTCTCGAGAGGTCGGATAAGAGCAAGTCCAAGTCCAATAGACGTACTGGTCGCTGAACCTAATGTGGAGGCGGGGAGTTAGGATATTTTAATTTGTTTCTTAAAATAATAGATATGAGGATATTTATTATTAGGAAGTTTATCTTTTCTTAACAAGAAAAAAAGCCATGAGGCGGCAGGGAGGACGGATGGGATTTTCTTGGTTGGAGACAAGGGGTTTGTTCGTTGCTTGATAAGTTTTTGTTGCGGATTTGACGTAGATCAATCCGATTTCACGTTTCCACCGCGTCATCTAGCCACGTATAACGACTGTGGTCATCGACAATCAATAGGAAGTACTTTCGTCCTCCTGGTGTCGCTGGCAAGATCTGACCGCACAAATCGCCATGGAATAATTCGAGACCACGCTCCGCTCTGTATGATGTGGCGTGCGGAAACGGAGTACGGTGCTGCTTTCCAAGAGCGCAGCCATCACAAAACTGCTCCCAACGCTTAATCACAGGTATGCCTTCCACCATCTGCTTGATCCCGAGATCACGGAGTGATCGAAAGTTGAGGTGTCCAAATCGAGCATGCCACAACCACGCCACGTCGCTTATCTTAGACAGGAGAACTACCGGCGCACTCAAGTTCAACTTCAATGTATATAGCCTGTTCTTGGTACGCGTCGCACGGGCCAGCAATGCACTCTCACGATCATACACGCGCAGCATGCCGTCGTCGATGACAATCTTGCATCCTCCTTCTTCCAGTTGTCCAAGACTTATGATATTAGTCAGCAAACGTGGGATGTAATAGACCTCAGTGAAGATCTTTTGCTCGTTGTTCTTGCAAGCCATCATCACAGTACCAAGCCCACAGATATCCACAGTTGAGCCATCGCCAAACCGCACTGAATCACGAACATTCTCGTCGAGGGTTGCAAGAGCCGCTCTGCACCCAGTCATGTGGTTTGTAGCTCCGGTGTCGAGATACCATGTGTCGTCGTCACACTCCACCGGGAACACGCGCTCCTCATTGAGAAACACGTTCTGAGTCGTGGTGTGCACAACGTTACTAGCACGGGCAAGCAACAACGCGGGTTGTTCGACGTCGGTTTTGGTGAGATTAGCTTCCTCACGCCGCTCACGTCGCGGCTTCCGACACTCCTTCGCCCAATGACCGAATTTGCCGCAGTTTCGGCACTTCCCCTTTCGCCGTGGAGTTCCTTCAGAGGTCGTTTCGGAGGTGCCCCGACCATCGTTTCGAGAGCCACCCTTGTTCTTCCCGTGAGCCTGACCCTTAGCCTTCTCACCGTTTGATGAAGAATCACTTTGCAGACGATGCTTCCACTTAGCAAGCCACTCCTCCTCAGCGAGAAGCAACCGCCCAGCTTTGTCATGAACATCCCCACCACTGTTGAAACGATCCTCCGCAGCGCGCAACCGCCCCACCAACTCCTCAATTGTCATCGTGCTTAGATCAAGCAAGGTCTCAATCGAAAGAGCGATCTGGGAATACCGAGCAGGCACAACCCGAAGAAATTTCTTCACAACACGGACCTCCTCCATCGATTCGCCGAGCGCACGGATGTTACCAGCGAGGCTGGAAATTCTCATAGCGAAATCGTCGACGCCCTCACCCTCCTTGAAGGCGATATTTTCAAACTCCTTCAACAACTTCTGAGCATTCGCCTCCTGGACCCGAGCAACACCCATCCGCATCGTCTTCACCGCCTCCCACGCCTCCTTGGCGCTCTCCTTCACGGCGAGGATCGAGAGCATCTCGGCCGGCACGGCGCGAAGGATTGCAGCCAACGCGAGTCTGTCGGCACGTCGATCGACCTCGTTGGTCTCGATGGCGTCCCAGAGTCCCTGTGCCTCCAGATTGACTTGCATCACAAGGGCCCACTCGTTGTAGTTCGTGCGCGTCAATAATGGGTACACGATCAAACCGCTTGTCTCCTTCATCACGCGCTCCACCACGACTTCACGTGATGCGCTGCTGCCGTTGTCGCCTTTCTTGATATCGGCGATGCGACCCTTGGGGGACGGGGAGCGATTTTCTCCGGACATGATCGGCAAAGAATCCTCCTTGATGGCTCTGATGCCACGTGTTGTCGCTGACAAAGGATTTGACGAAGCAAGGATGGAGAGGAGGGAGTAGAGAGAGACTAGAGAGAGAACGGAGAAGTGTCGAATGTGGGAATGTTGGAAATGACTTGGTTTTCCTTTATACACCGAGAACCTATTTATACTAACAACAAAGTGTAACTCCCTACTAGTACTAATTGCATGAGATTAACTACCCCACCATTAACTAGCATTAACTAACATTAATTTGGCTGTTACAAAAACACTACAACGGATACATTCTAACATAAACCACCTAAAACATCTCAGCAAACTGAAACCCACAGAAATGATGCAACAAACATCACATACGGCGAAAACCGGCTCGTATGGCTTGAGCAAGCGGTCCGACCTCTCCAACGGCCCGATCACCTTGTATCCAATCTCGTTCGCCACTGCCTCCTTCTCCTCCGAAGTGTACTCCCTCTTCTGCAACCCCAGCCCCGCAGCGATCTCTCCGTCGCTGACCTCGTCAACTTCTCCCTCTTCCTCCTCACCCTCGTATTCATCCTCCAGATCTTCATCCTCCGGCGTCTTTCCGGAACAGTAGCGACGCCAGGACGATGATGATCCCAAGTGACCGATGCGGAATGGCGTCGTTTCCAACTCGAGGATGGAATGGGTAGGGAGCCGCCACAGTGAGAAGCCAAGGCACCAAAGCTGCGGCCAACGGAATGCCTAACGGCAACGGCGACGGCGGCGTGGTGGCGGAGGGCTTGGAGTTATCTCCTGGTCGCCTTCGGGGAGATTCGCGGGGGTCCTTCTTCTTCAGCTTCCGGGATGTTTGTTAGGGTTTTAGATTTGAATCGTTGGGGGGGCATTTGGTTTTTGAGAGTTTACTTAGAATTACAAATTCCAAGGAATCCAAAAAAAAAAATACATACTTTGTAAATGATTTTTTATCAATATTTATATATTTTTTTATAGTGTTCTTTCTATTTGTTAGTTTGTTTGTTTTTCTCTCAAAGGGGTTTCAATGGGACCGGAGTTGGATGAGGAGGAGGATCCTCTCAAGTCGTGAAGAACTTTTCAGACGTGTCAATGAAGCTGTCGGGAATTGCATGGGACCCAAGTGTTTGTTCTTGGCGTCCGGATGTATGCAAGTACTTCTTCTTCTTCTTTTTGTATCTTTTTTTTGTTAATTGTCCTAATTTTTCCAATAATCTGATCATCTGTCTGGTGTTGCAGTATCCCAGTAACTGCTACCAACATACCACACCACCCAACTTCTTCGATGGAATCGAGCTTTATACCCACCAGCCGTCCAGAACTTGTGGAATGCGTGGAATGACCGAGGCTTCGTGATCCTTAGCCTCTCTCTCTATGCAGCTCATACTTACATTCACCGCTCATCTAAGGCTGAAGACATCCAACAGCATCATCATATTCGTCTTTTGGTCTTCCTACTTACTATCAGATTGGGCCGCATCGTTCGTATTTCGGCAAATCTCATGTACTGGAGTGTCAGCTCTTGCTTAACCAAAGGCATCCAAGTCCCATCTCCCTCCTTAGTCTTCGCCCTCCCCATCTGTGGCCATGGATTATGCCTTCATAGCGGCGGCCTTGCAGAACCGATGGAACACGTGGAATATCCGGGGTTTCATGATCCTTAGCCTCTGCGTGCAGGTACTTCTCGCCATCTTTGCCTCTCAACGGCAGAGGACGTCCAACCGCTTTGTCATATTCGTGCTCTGGTCTGCTTACTTGCTATCTGATTGAGCTGCAATGTTTGCATTCGGGCTAATCTCGAATGCCGGGTGCCGGAACTTGGAGAACAATGAAGCACAGGTCCCTCCTGATGTCCTAGCGTTCTGGGCAGCTTTCCTTCTGGTCCACCTGGGGGGTCCCGACAACATAACTACCTTCTCCATGGAGGATAATGCCCTGTGGATGCGCCACCTCGTTGGCCTCGTCGCCCAAATTTCTGTCTATGTACATCTTTGTGAAGACCCTACCAAACAACAGGCTCTTGGTTCCCACGATCCTGATATTCGTGACTGGAGCTGTCTCTTATACACATCTAGATGTGTATAAGAGACAGGTCGGGCTCTGTATCTCGCAAGCTTGGAGAACCTGAAGAAGAAATTTAAGAAAGATACAGTAGAGGAACAAAGTGATAGCGACCACACCATGCACACCATACTCAAGGGCCTCGTTGTGGATATCGTGCCGGATCTTCAGGAATGTAACAAGAGCGGGCAGACATCAATTATTATCACTATCCATTAGATATTATCTCGGGCCAACTAAATCTCCTGTATGAACTTCTCTACACGAAAATAAAGGCGTCAAATTCCACGTGGGGAAGGATTGTCCGAGCCATCACCTCTAACAGCACATTGGTGGCATTCATTTTGTTCTGCATTGGACATAAGCACAAGTTTCACAGAGGGGATCTCGTAATCACATTTGCTTTATTTGCAGGAGTTTTTATTCTTCACGTGGCCAACGTGATGACGTTAATGACATCTCGTTTCTCAGATTACAAGGATATCCCTTTGTTTGTCTTGGAGCAGGGGATTTTTCCACCTTTGTTGACCATTGGATTAGTTTATATTGCTGCCTTCACTCCAGTAAGGTCAGTAGTCGCTGATTGCATATTTGAAAAGCACTGGTCAAATAAAATGGGATATTTCAATATCTTGTCCCATTGCTTCAAACAGAGCACCCTAAACAAAAGTCGAAGCTACTCTCACTTTGTCTTCCACTACTCTCGGTGCTCAAATTCCTTGTGTTCTGGTTTACCGATCGATAATTCTACAATGATAGCAGGTTTTATATGGAACAAGCTAGCCGGAGAGAGACACGTGTCCAGGGAAGACATTGATATATCGTCGTGGAGGGTATATGGCGACATCAAGAAAATGGCTGACGTGACAATGGACGCGGGAAGATTAAGAGAATTATATGAAGCGAGGGGAGATCGGGTGCTCAGACGATTCGGTTGTGACCAACTGATGCCATATATCGAGGGTTTTCAGTTCGAGCATACGCTTTTGATCTGGCACATTGCTACGGAAATCAGCTTCAACGTGAGTGCATGGAAAGATTACGTCCACAATGAAGACATGGAGAAGAGGGTATTGAGTAAGAAATTGTCAGATTACATAATGTACTTTCTGGTCAGGCGACCAAAGTTGATGTCCGCAGTGGCTGGAATCAGCCATATTAGGTACAAAGACACCTGTGCGGAGGTGGAGCTGCTTGGGAGGAAGAATTCGGAGGTTCCTACAATGCAGGGGTTCTGCGAGTTGATTCTTGGGGAACGTGCCGACATCATTGAGAACAATCACCCATTCTCAGTATTGAAGGATCATGTGAGTTGGTTGAGCTACTAAAAGGACGCAACAATATGTGGCGAGTCCTTTATATGGTGTGGGTGGAGCTGTTGTCGTACGCAGCCGGTCATTGCAGAGCATACTCCCATGCCCGAGTGCTGAGTGAAGGCAACGAATTGATCACTGTTATATGGGCTTTGATGTCTCTCTATGGCATCGGCAACCACTTCCCTGTAATTTCCCCGAGTCCAGATTTAGCTGATGGAAACACCTCATGTTCAAACCCACCATCTGGAGCGGATACTCCAAATGCCGATCAAACGGCTGCACATGCGTTGAGGGTGCGGCGTCGGGAGGAGGATGCCGAGCAAGTCGCCGCGGTCGACGATAACATCACAGAAGATCCAAATTATAACTGGTCTGCGACCGCGTGTTTGTTGAAAGTGTTTAATGTGAAGAAATTGATTTCTTGAAAAAAAAATAAGCCTGAGAACTTTTTCACAGAAAAGATAAGACAAAAGAAATTGTTCTTAACCCATACACACAAGGACCAACTGCAGATTACAACAAAAGGATAAGTTGTCCCTACTTTTTAGGAAACACAAACTGTCACACTTAAACTTCAACCCACTAAAATTAAAGATAATAAACTGCAAGCTTAAAATAACCTTAACTTCTAACACACCCCCTTAAGGTTTTTTAGGACAAACTCCTAGCTTCTATCGAAAACCTTCGAACTTTTCCTTTCCTAGAGGTTTCGTCAGAATATCGGCAGCCTGATCTTCAGAAGGACAATACACCAGCTCGATTTCTCCACTTCTCACGGCTTCCCTAATCGCATGAAACTTCACGGATATATGCTTGGTTCTTCGATGTTGAACAGGATTCTGAGCAATGGCAATGGCTGACTTGTTGTCGATGAGAATCTGTGTGGGTAAATCTTGCTGAAAACCCAATTCTCCAAGGAGCTTCCGAAGCCAAATGGCTTGATTGCTCGCAGCAGCGGCAGACACATACTTTGCTTCCGCCGAGGATTGCGCCACTGAAAGGATCGAAACAATTTGATCTACGCAAAAACATTACTTTTACATTGATTAGCAAAAGAATTGTTACATATACGCGAGTTATACGCTCAAACTTTTCAAAATCTTGTTAATGTCTCTTCTTGCAAGAAGCGCAGCCCAAAACAAACTTCTACTACCTGCGAGAAACTAGAATTTATTTTATTTTAACCCCCACAAACAACCACAAGGACGGCACACACCATCAAAAGCTAACCGTACTCAAATAACCAATCTTTTTGTGCAACATAGTCATCGGTTTTCAACCCATTCGGCTTTCACCTTTCCTCATCAATTTCCATTCATGACTGNAGAAACGTCAACTTCATCACTACCATCATCATCGGTCAACTTCAAATCGATCACAAGTGGGGTCGAAACTGCCTTAGCTTCACCCATTCTGAATCTCTTTACCAGATCCATAGCATACTTCTTTTGAGATAAAAATATACCGTAAGCTTCTTGATGAATCTCAAAACCGAGGAAAAAATGCATTAAACCCAAATCAAACATCTCGAATTCTTTCATGATGTCACCTTTGAAAAAATTCATCATTGATTCATCTCCTCCGGTAATAAGCAAATCGTCAACATACACCGAAATTATAAGTTGTACCTTACCACCAGATTTCTTCACATAAAGGGTAGCTTCATTTTCACTCCTCGAGAATCCTTTCTTCAGCAAATAAGTGTCGATACGGCTGTACCAAGCATGCGGTGCTTGTTTTAATCCATAAAGAGCCTTTTTTATTTTAAAAACTTTGTCTTCTGAACCCGAAATAATAAATCCTTCAGGTTGTTCGACAAAGATCTCTTCTTCCAAGTACCCATTTAAGAAAGCTGATTTTACATCCAGATGAAAAATTTTCCAGCCGAGCTTCGCAGCAAGAGCAACCAACAATCTGATAGTATCGTGTCTCGCAACTGGAGCAAAAGTCTCGTTAAAATCAACTCCCGATTGCTGAGAATAGCCTTTGACGACCCGCCTTGCTTTGAGCTTGTTCACAGACCCATCCACATTCAATTTGGTGCGATAAACCCATTTAACACCAATCACCTTTTGCCCAATAGGTCTATCAACGAGATCCCACGTTTCATTTTTATAAATCAGATTTAATTCCTCCTTCATAGCTTCCATCCATGAAACATCCTTAGAAGCATTCTCAAAAGTGTCAGGATCTTGCACAGCCAAGTTACTCATCTCATAAACACTTTGAAGACTTCTTGTTCCTCTTACCGGCTCATGATCGAATCCAGCCACATCTTCGAAGGAATTAGGATAAAAAACAGCCACAGATTCAGGGGAACAATTCTTATAATAAAAATGATCCGGGTATTCATCTTTCCATATCCATTTCGCTTTTTCGTCGAAACTCAAACTCCTGGATACAAAAATCCGCTTTGTTATAGGATTATACACCCGATAACCCTTGCAAGATGAACCATATCCGAGAAATATACACTTTTCTGCTTTTTGATCAAGCTTGTCCCGCTTTTCGTTTGGAATAAAAACATAACAAATACATCCAAAAACCTTTAGATGTTCAGCCGTTCCTTTTTTTCCAGTCCATGCTTCGAACGGAGTAGTATCTTTCAGTGCTTTAGTTGGAAGCAAATTCAAAAGATAGACAGAAGTATTTGCCGCCTCTGCCCAGAAAGACTTCGGCAAGTTTTTCTCAAATAATAAACATCTAGCCATATTCATAATGGATCTATTTTTTCTTTCGCTTACCCCATTCTGTTGCGGGGTATACGGCACGGTAAACTGTTGTAAAATTCCAGCTTGCTCACAAAATATCTTGAAATCACGTGAGATGTACTCGCCGCCATTGTCCGATCTGAGAATTTTTGTTTTCTTCTCAGATTGCTTTTCAACAGTCTGCTTGAACTTCACAAAAACTCCCAAAACTTCAGACTTCTATTTTAAAAAGAAAATCCAACAAAACTTTGTCAAGTCATCAATAAATATGAGAAAGTATTTGCTTCCATTTATAGAGGCTACGCTCATTGGACCACAAACATCCGAGTGAATCAATTGTAGCTTTTCAGTCGACTTCCCACTACTTTCACCGAACGGCCTTCTTGACTGCTTCCCATACTCACAAACAGAACATATCTCGGAGCAAACTTCAAGAATCGGCAGATTCTGAATTAAACTGTTTTTATTTATAAAATTCTGAGTAGACGAACTGATGTGACCCAACCTTCGATGCCATAAGCGATTCACATCCACCTTCACAGACAGAGACAACTGAGGCTTAAACTCAACGGGAAAGCATCGATCTCGCATTTTTACCATTACAATCTCATGGCCTTCTTTGTCGGACACCAAACATACTCTATCCTCAAAATGCACCACATAATTTTGCTCTAATAGTTGTCCCAAACTTAATAAGTTTTGACACAAATCAGGTACAAATAAGACGTCGACAATTTTCTTAATACCCTATGGAGTCTGGATGACAACGGTTCCTTTGCCCATGGCCAACAACAGTTGCCCGTTGCCAATTTTCACACTTGTAGCATGAGATGAATCTAATTCCGCAAATAAATTTTTATTCGGAGACATATGTAGAGTACACCCACTGTCAATCAGCCAGGAATCTACATTGTAGTCGGTCACAGAAAAGGAAACCATGGTTGCCGTGAACAGAAAATCCTCTTCTTTTGGCTCGTTTTCCGTCAGTTGTGCCTGTTCGACGGAAACAGTCTTCTTTTTACGGCAAAATCTCTCCCCATGGTCTGGTAAATCACAATGCTTGCATTTATATCCCGGCCGAAACAAGCAAAACTCTTCTGTGTGAGAAGTTTTCTGACAATGAGAACATGGGCCAAAAGCTCTTTCTTTCCGAAAATTCTTTTTGGCCTTGAATTTCTTTTCCGACGGATACTTCCGATGTTCCCCGTGATAAGCTTGTTTTTCCTTTCCTTTCCGATTCGCGACGAAAGCGTTTTCAGGCTCCTCTTGTCGCATCGCACGCCTCTGTTCATGTGCCTGTAAAGAACTTACCAACTCCTCCAAAGTAAGCGTAGACAAATCCCTCGATTCTTCCAAGGAACAAATCTTAGACTCAAACCTCTCCGGAAGAGTAACAATAATTTTCTCAATAATTCTTTTATAAGGCAATTCTTCTTCGAGCAGTCGAATCTGATTCACAATCTTCAAAACACGGTCAACATACACTTTAACATTCTCAGAATCCTTCATTCTAAGAAGTTCAAACTCCCTCCACAAATTTAATAGCCTCATCCGTTGATTTTTAACGCCACCTTCAAACATCACCTTCAACTTATCCCACGCTTCTTTTCCAGTTGTGCATGAAAGAATTCTCGCGAGGTCGCTTTCTGAAACTGAAGCATGAATAGCGGCCAAAGCCCGGAATGGCTTGACAGATTCTTCACTGTGCATTTTTAACTGATTGACCGTGGGATTATTCGGCAACACTCGGGGTTCGACTTCTTGATCAACGATCGTCCAAAGATCCTAAGACTGTAAAAAAACTTTCATTTTAACGGCCCAAAGTTGATAATTCTCACAGTTAAAGAGTTGCGGCGGAGGAACGATATAATTGCCGGAAGACATGACTTTTCCGATTCGGATACTGCGCAGAAACTTGAAAAAACGAACTTCGTCTCACAGTCTCTTAAGAAACATGCTCTGATACCATGTGAAGAAATTGATTTCTTGGAAAAAAAAAAGCCTGAGAACTTTTTCACAGAAAAGATAAGACAAAAGAAATTGTTCTTAACCCATACACACAAGGACCAACTGCAGATTACAACAAAAGGATAAGTTGTCCCTATTTTTTAGGAAACACAAACTGTCACACTTAAACTTCAACCCACTAAAATTAAAGAAAATAAACTGCAAGCTTAAAATAACCTTAACTTCTAACATTTAATACATAATGTGTGTCTTAATGCGTGTTTATTGTTTGTTACTCGGACACTCCCATTAAATAAATTTATATCTCAATGGGAATCCACTGCATGATTAAGTAGTGGGTTTGATTAGTAATCAAATATAACATTCCACAACTCCACTGTTCGTTCACACCCGTCGTTTAAGCCCAACAACACACCCCAAATAGATACAAGTTTCCTGCTTCTATCAAACAAAGGTGAGCAATCCTTTTCTGAATAGTTATCCTTCTTAAAACACGTTTCTTTTTTACTTAAAATAATAATGATGATAATAATATAATTGAAGTTCACACCACACTGAAGAAAAAGAGAAATGATTAAGGAGGTTGATATGAATGTGTACTTTCACTACATATTTTACCTTCTTTTTTATGTAGATGTCAGACATTTCAGGCCGTTGAGACCTGCCCTCTTATTTTCGTGTAGAGAGGTTCATACACCAACCATGTAATCTTTTCCCCGCTCTTGTTACATGAGTTTTTTACGGATGTAAAGTTGGTCGTTAAAAAATTAGTTAATTACGATTTCGGTTTTCAAAATCTCAAAAATATAGTCCTCAGCCTTTAATTTTAATTTTTTGAAGGAGGCCTTTGAAAACTCGTCATTTTTCCTCTTGTAGAAATCCGTCCCCTTCATGTTAAAATAAATTACTTTGGAGGAGAAATTTTCGAAACAACCCCTTCCCATCCCTCACTTCAAAAAAACATATAATCATTCATTTGGCGATTTTCCAAAACACGCATTTTTTGTAAAATTAAGGACGGATTCTAAAACACCGACCATGTAATCTTTTCCCTGCTTTTGTTACGGATGTAAAGTTAGTCCTTAAAAAATTAGTCAATTACGATTTCGGTTTTCAAAATCTCAAAAATATAATCATTTAATGGGCGATTTTCTAAAACACGCATTTTTTTTAAATTAAGGACATATTTTAAAAAACCGTCCTAATGACGGTAAATAAATAATATTTCGTACTTTGTAATTTTTTTAATGCTAACCTTATATTTATACAAACCTTATTTCGTTACAACGATCTGGCACGACCTCCACCATGAGGCTCTTGAGTATGGGGGTGGAAGATGATGTCATCACCTTTTTTTAGAACAAGCTATTGTCCCGTGCACGGACATTAAGTCCGATTTACTGAAAAAAAGCAAAATTAGTAATAATTTACTAAAAATTGACTGAAATAAGGCATTACGATATTTTTTAAACTTGGCCCAAAAAAGCCTGCTTGTCCCTTGTATGGTCGGTTCAAGCGCTCGATTAGGTACGAGAGCTCCAGCGACGTCGTCTTCAAGGTTAGTTATTCAGTCAAGTTGACTATTAACAGTAATTTCGTCCATGGGGCATTGGAGAGCTTAGACTATCAGGACGGCAAGGGTAAGGCTTTTGAGAGGGTTTTGCTGTTGGGATTTAGTGGGAGAAGAGATTATGAGTACAGTTTGATGGAAAAGGAGACCGGAAAGGACGGTTCGTTTGACGAATCTGATAATGGCGACGGTGATAATCTGTCTGTGTACAAAGCCAAAGGATTTATTTGGAGGTTGGTGTTACAAGCTCAGATATATTTCGCCCTTTCAGATGGAGTATGGCAAGGACTGTGATGCCATGAACTTCAATCATCGATTGTGCAGTCTGAGGGGAAGACATTAAATCATCCACCTGATTGTCAAAGATGAGCGAGAAAAATCGTAGGTATTTATGTCCATGAGTTCTTTGGAGTCTTGGACCTGTGTTTCAGGAATCTGAAGGTAGATGCGCTGTTGTTACAAAGACGCTCGCTCACTTGAATCTCAAATCACTAGAGATTCATAGCTATGGGGGATCCGGCTTGCCGAATGGATGAATCAACTTACACTGCCAAGACTCATGGAGATTGCTCTGGTCGGGTGTGAGAGGATCGCCCTGCTTCCTCAGCTACATCACCTTCCTGACCTGAAATCTGTAAGGATTGAAGGACTGCCCAATATCGAGCACATGCAAGCCACTCATTACGGAGACACAGTTCAAAAGCCGATCCTTGATGATGATGGCATTGGGCCACCCTTTCATTGGCGTTCTACGTTGTATATCATGGACAGTTGGAAGATGAAATCCATTCCAAAGCTTCCCGACTTCACAAAGCTGACAGTGGTGAATGTTAGCATTGAGTCATTCTACCGTTATTACGGCATGGTTCGCCTGAAGACTTCTAGACCACTTGCCTGACCAGAAAGCTGGTTGTGATAGTGGTTTCCAGGAACTTCATATCAGGAGCTGCCTAGGGCCGATATCCTTCTCCCAATACATGAGGCGCCTCGTGAATCTGGGGTCGATTTGCTTTTTGACTTGCAGGGATCTCGAAATCTGTCCCGAAGCTTGAATCCCTGACAATCTACAAAGTCCCCAAACTGAGGCTTCTTCCTGACTGGCTTTCCCGTGCCATAAACCAGAGATATCTCTCAGTAAGATCGTGCCCAGGCTTGGAGGTGTTACCCGATTGGATGACGAACCTCTAATCCCTTACAGGGCTCAAGCTCGTCCACTGCCCTCGACTAGCGTCGCTGCCAGGTGGGACACATCGCTCTGACAACTACCACCTCAGAGAGCTGAACATCATCTGTTGCCCACTTCTTAATGAGGATGAGTGCCGCAAAAATATTTTTCGAACCATCCTCGAAACAGAAGCCAACGTATAAGGCCCTATACATTTTCACAGAGATTGACGTATTCATTTTTTTCAAATTGTACGTTTTTCATGTATAATTTTACTCTCACATACTTGTATACAGCTCTCATTAATATATAGATACAGTGATTAAAGCTGATTTCATACAGATGCTTACATTTGCGACACTAATGATCGTAGAGCTCCTTACACAAATTTTGTGAGAAATGATTTTCTACGGTTCATTAGCGAGGCCGGGGGGATTTTGCAGTAGGGGGTCCTCTCACCGATGACAGACTGCTGACCACTTCGCCGCGCACCTTTTCGTACCCTGAAGGGGGCGTAGAACAGGACAATCGCGTGATGAAGCAGCAGCATCATCACACAACGGCTGTTGAAACCAGCATGCCCATTTCATGGCATGGTCGACCTCACGAGGTGCAAACAACTCACTGAACCCAAGGTGGTCATCAGCGGTAGTCGAGAGCCCACACGAACACACCATCCTGTGGTGCTGAAGACTAATCCCTCTGCTCTTAAAAGTGCTACCAGCGTAATCTCCTGGTTCAGTTGAGGACTGGACCTTCGCTGCGAAAACAAAACCATAGTCATGAATCTGTAAACAACGTAAAAAAGAGTTTCGATTTCACTAGAAGTGAGCAACCCATGACGAATAATCGAGAAATCTTACCGTGCTTCTGCGAAAAACAGCTCCGGTGAATCGGTTAACATTGCGAGAGAGTTCATTCTAGCTCGAATGGGATGGTCCTATTGACACAATGATCTCCGCCATTTATAGCCAAAATCGATGGAACTATTTTACCAAAAATTTACAAAAAGAATAAACAAGAATAATGTCAGTAAATAGTGTTATTATTGTAGGATCTGTCAAATATGGTTCAATCCACCAAAAGACAATGAAGATAAACCGTAGATTTTGGCTAATTACGATGTTGCGCCGACTTGAGAAGGATGCACGTCGAGCATACACCATGACCTCTTTTCATAAGGTTCAGTTTGAGATACAAAAGGAATCAAGATTTTACGTGAAAAATTTACTCGATCGGACCATTGCAAAAGTATACATTCTTTCGTGTTATGACGGTGAGTATAGGTGTGTGCAAGTATCATATACGATGTCTGCTGTCCAACTCAGTTGCAGCTGCTTACATTTTAAGATCTTTGGTTTTTCGTGTTCCCCCTATTCCACATTTTGAAAATAGAAGGATTGTGTTCATACCAAGTCGTCTGGTCAAGAAAAGATGGACAAAGACGGCTAAAAATATAATTTGTGAAGGATTTCAGGCCAGGAATATGGTGTTAACGTTGCTGATCTGCACTAGGGTACTCTTATGACAGCATATAGACGTATATGCTTTTTGGCTGGAAAATTGGACGCATCATTTCGTCAACTACGAAAAAGTATTGAAACTTTGACGACGGAGTTGGAGCTTAGTTGCGCGGACCATGAAGGTAAGACAAGGATGATGATCGTGTTAATGTTAATTTCGGCGACGAGTTTTCGATAGTAGCTGACCGGTGGACTCTCCCACATAACCAGCGAGACTAAACTTATAAGTACCTCTCTGAACAGAAACCCTCGGCCCAAGGACATGGAAGGTCCGCAACAACCGCCGCCACGAGCCTCCCTCCTGGTTACAAGACAGGTCTTGTCCATCAAGCCTCAAGGTCCCGACGACCTTTAACACTTCGTTGCTGTTAGTCCCATACACCAACCTCGGATCAAAATTAAACCAACTCTTCTCCAATGAAGGAAGGAATATCCCCAGGGTCATCGACCTTTGCATCTGCGGAAGCAAAGAAGCCGTAGAATCGAAGCTGGTCGGAGAGGGAGTCATTGGCAGATGGGGCAGCTGCGGATATCGGATACTCAGATAAGACCTCCCCGTCACAATGGGCAGCACAGAAGTCGTGCAAGCTGGAGTCATCCGCGACTCTCGATTCTGCCGCAGAGGAACGGGGGACAGCGGCAAGAATCATTGCAGAGACCACAAGAAGGATCAAGGAGAGGATAGCAGGGGATCTGCTACAGGGTTTATGCCGCAGCCGGCGCCAGGGGAGACGGTCGGAGGCCATTTCCCAGACTCCGGTGGGCAGGGGTAGGCCAGGGAAGTGATGGAGGGATATGTATTCTCTGTTTCTTATTGTTTATACAGGGGACGAGTTCGAAAAATCCATTAGACTTCTCAATAAGTAAGTCAATTTAATTTTGATTGAATTTATGACTTTGGAGTTTAATGACTATATTTTTATTAAACTAAATTCCCACAAAAAAGTCATTATCCCCCGAATAAAAATATGAACCATGAAACATCTCATTTTCCACACCAGAACAGTTTTATGCTATGACCCCAAACTACATGCTTGCCCGTTAAATCTAACGTGACTTTTCCAAGATGAACTATGCATTGTTGACTTGAAACAAGCTTTTAAGAGGAGACTTCACAGAGAAGAGGGAGACCCAACAACCCAAGTGATAGTAAATGTTTTCTAATGCTAGCGATAAGAACGATAGCTAATGAGGACTTTGAAAGAGAAAAGCCAACCAGAAAATGCCTGAGGAAGTCTTCCGAGTCAGCGTCAGGGTCGTCGATCTCAAAGAGAGCTTTTCTGTGACATTATCAAGATAAACATCATCCACTCAGATATGCCCCATAAAAATGAGCTCCCAAGGGACAATTAATCTGATAAGGTAAGCCTCATCGATAAATTAACTGTTACGACCTAATGTCAAGATTATTGGGTAACTTTGCACCCTATTATTACTACCGCTAATTTATAACGAGGGTCGCAGTTGACGAACCTCGAGAAGAGTTCCCAACTTCTGGTGCTCGGCGACAAATTCTGGTTGAAGAACATTACAGTGGTGGTAGACTAGGTTGTGTTATCATCGAATCCTAACAGCATGGATAAAAGGCCCTCTCAAGCCGGGACGCCAACCTTCTCTTGCTTATCCGTGTCCTGCTTAACTTTGATCTTAACTGGCTTCTTAGGTTCTGGGATTTCCGGTTTTTCAATCCCTTGAATGTTGGTTATTCTCAATTTTGTGAGTTCCTGAACAAAAATGGCATGTAGCTCAGGCAAAACATCAAAGGTCAAGAATTTAACCAACAAATTCTGCCGGCAGATTAACGTGTTACCTGACGATGCCCTTTGGTCCGGCGATAGTTCTTTCTTCTCTTCTTCTTAAATATGATGACTTTGGCATCTAGTGCCTAGATAAAAGCAAGAATAACATGAACTTCGGTGATAAAGGTATACGGCTCAGTTGAACATACTGGTAACGGAAATATGCCCTCAAACAAATAATTGTGGTAAACTGGAATCTTGCAGCAGCACTTACATGCTCCTCAACAACAGCATAGACAGCAGCATCCGGAACATTGGGTCTTCCCACTATGGTTTGAGTAGGTGAGCCCAGTAACAGAACTTTGTTCAAAATTATCTGCAGCATCAGGTACCAGGGAAGGGTCAACTTCCTAGTTAACATCTAACTACCTCACCACATGGAGATGGGAGGATGTACATGTTCAAAGAATAAGTAGATTAAAACTCGAGCAATAGATCGACAGAAATACTTGAAAAGGCGAAAAATTGAAGCAAACATTGTACACTGCCCGGACATCGTTTTGAAGGAATGCAATTTACAGCAAAGTCTCCATCACAGCCCTTTACTATAGTGAACCTTCATCTTATAACAATACCCAGAAATTTCCTCAGAGAACAAATGACAGTATTGATGCCTTGGATTTCAAGGTGAAATGGTTATCGATAATGATAGCATTATCCACAAACAAGGGGTCTCTTCTGACAGGTAACATTCAATTAACAAATAGCAAATCAAGTCACTTACTAATACGATAGAAAGTTCTTAATCTTTTAGTCAAGGAGGCCCGGCAATGGCGATTAAGATCAATAGAGATGCTTGTTAGGGTCCCTAATCAGGCTTCCCCTGGATTTTTTTTCTTCAATGTAATTGAATACAATTATATGAGTACTGTAAATTATTAGGGTGATCGGACAAGCACATTTCATAATTCCTCAATTCGAACAACCAAAAGAGAAAAACCACACACCTTATCATTAACTTCACAGAACTTCAACCTCTCCGTGAAGATGCAATCCCTATTGCTGACCTTGAACTGATGCGATCCTACCTATGCAATAAACCACCTAAAACATCTCAGCAAACTGAAACCACAGAAATGATGCAACAAACATCACAAAAGCACACGGGTAAAACCTGAACAACGGCGAAAACCGGCTCGTATGGCTTGAACACGCGGTCCGTCCTCTCCAACGGCCCAATCACCTTGTATCCAATCTCGTTCGCCACTGCCTCCTTCTCCTCCGGAGTGTAATCCCTCTTCTGCAACCCCAGCCCCGCAGTGATCTCTCCGTCGCTGACCTCGTCAACTTCTCCCTCTTCCTCCTCACCTTCCTCATATTCATCTTCCGAACCTTCATCCTCCGGCGTCTTTCCGGAACAGTAGCGACGCCAGGACGACGATGCTCCCAAGTGACCGATGCGGAATGGCGTCGTTTCCAACTCGAGGACGGAACGGGATAGGGAGCCGCCACGGTGAGAAGCCAAGGCACTAAAGCTGCGGCCAACGGAATGCCTAACGGCGGCGGCGTGGTGGCGGAGCGCGTGGAGGCATCTCCTGGTCGCCATCGGGGGAGATTAACGGGGGGTTCTTCTTGGGCTTCTGGGATGTTTGTTAGGGTTTTAGATTTAGTGGTTGGGGTCTGGGGTTTTAAGAGCTTACGTATTTAGTCCTCTACCTAAATATAATTACAAATCGATCCATAAATCCTGAGACTATGTGAAGGGATCCACAAAATACATATTTTGCAAATGATTATTTAGTGATTTCTCCTATTCTTTTTTATTTTATACATTTTTATTTATCTATATTGAAAAATTCCATCAATATTTATATTTGATGTGTTTTTTATACTTTTTTTCAGCGTAAGAGGAATCAAATTCCTATGAAAAGGAACCAAAATCCAACTTTTGGGGGGTTTCCTTAATCCAAAGAAGATGGAATTATAAAAAAAGAGGCTATAATTTGCATCATGGAATGAGAAATTTAATGGTACATAATCCCCAAAATGGGAAAAGTTAAACAAATATCACCATTTGGTAATACTAAATGTGGCCTAAGAATAATAGTAGTCAACATAGCATAGCATTCATTCATGATATAATATTTATCCTCGAAGTAATGTACTAGTACCCGAGGGACTAAGGTACTTGTTAGACCCTAACTTTGGTGTGCATGACTGACCTGATCATCGTGGGATGCACGCTAACGATCTTTCCCCTGGGATGTCCATCAAGAAGCTGTACGCGCTGATGAAGACGGGGCTGCCAAGCTGTACTTAGCATCTGTATGCAGCTACTTCTCGCCATAGTCGCCCCTTATAGGCAGCTGACGTCCCATAGCTTTGTCATATTCGTCGCATGGTCCGCTTACTTAGTAGCTGACTGGGCTGCAATGTTTGTATTCAGGCTGATCTCGAATGCCGGATACCGGAACTTGGAAAACAACGAGCCGCAAGTTCCCCCTGATGTCCTGGAGTTCTGGGCAGCTTTCCTTCTGGTCCACCTGGGGGGGTCCCGACACCATAACCGCCTTCTCCATGGAAGATAATGCCCTGTGGATGTGTCACCTCGTTGGCCTCATCGCCCAACTTTCTGTGTTTTTGTACATCTTCGTGAAGACCCTACCAAACAACAGGCTATTGGTTCCCAAGATCCTGATATTCGTGGCTGGTGTGATTAACTATGGGGAGAGGACCTGGGCTCTGTGTCTCGTGAGCTTGGAGAACCTGAAGAAAACCATTGAGAAAGATACAGGACGGGAACAATGGGACATCTTCCACAGCATTCTCAAGGGCCTCGTTGTCGATACATGCTGGATGTTCTGGAATGTAACAAGAGCCGGGCATTCATCTTGGGTGATGCTCCTGGGGTCTTATTAGATCGTATCTTGGAGGAACTAAATCTCCTGTAAAAACTTCTCTAGACAAAAATAATTGCAGAAGCTTCCACATGGGGATTGATTGCCCGAGCCATCGCCTATTACAGCACACTGGTGGCTTTCATTTTGTCCTGCATTGGACATAAGCAGCACCAGTTTCATGGAGTGGATCTCATAATCACATAAGCACTATTTGCGGGAGTTTTTGTTCTTCATGTAGCCAACACGAGGACGTTTATGACATCCTCTCACATATTTCAGTCCGATGGATATCATTTGGTTGGCCTTGGTGCAGGGGATTTTTCCACCTTTGGTGATGATTGTATCGTCTATTATTACTGCCATCTTTCCAGCATGCTCATCTGTCGATCGCTACTTCTTCGAAAGGGTACGGTCGAACAAAGTGCTCAAATTCCTTGTGTTCTTGTTTACTGATCGATGCTTCTACAATGATAGCAGGTTTTATATGGATCAAGCTATCCGGAGTGAGACACGTGTCCCGGGAAGACGATCCCTCGTTGTGGACCTCTGTAAGCAAGGAAATCAAGGAAAATGTTGCGGGGACCTTCAACGCGGCCAGAATGAGAGAATTATATGAAGCGAGGGGAGATCGGGCGCTCAGACTAATTGGTTGTGAACAACCGATGCCTTATATTGAGGGCTTCCAGTACGAGAAAACGCTTTTGATCTGGCATATTGCTACCGAAATCTGCTTCAACATGGAGGCAAGGGAAGATTACATAGACGATGAAGAAATGAAGATGAAGGAGGATATACAGTAAGATATTGTCGGATTACATGATGTACCTTCTGGTCTGACGACCAAAGTTGATGTCTGCAGTGGCTGGAATCAGCCACATTGACCAAAGTTGATGTCTGCAGTGTCTGGAATCAGCCACATTAGGTACAAACACACGTGCGAGGAGTTGAATCGGCTTGGGAGGAAGTTGGATGTTGCTACAACGCGGGAGTTCTGCGAATCGATTCTTAGGGAATGTGCCAACATCTGTAAACCCACCATCGAAGAGAACAATCACGCCATTGTAATTGAATCCAACGTCATCGAAGAGAACTAACATGCCAACATCAGTGACCCGGACATCATAGATAACAATGCCGCAAACGTCCGTGAACCCGCCACCGAAGAGAACGATCATGGATTGTTAGTACTGAAGGATTCATGCAGGTTGGCTGAGCTACTAAGATTAAACAACAATAGGTGATAAGTCATTTATAAGGTGTGGGTGGAGCTGTTGTCATTTGCAGCAGGCCATTGCAGAGGAGACTCCCATACCCGACAGCTGAGCGAAGGCGGCGAATTCATCACTGCATAATGGGTTTTTACGTCTCTCTGTGGCAGCGGCCACCAGTTCCCCAAAAATCAGGCATCCTAATGGATAGCAGAATGGTTGCAACTAGATGACCGACTATTTGCTCGTGCCTGCATTTTCTTATCGCCATTCTGTTTGAGCTGAACCCATGGTCTACAAGAAAATTGAATTGTTTTTTTGAATCGACCATAGACCAACTCCCCGCTGATTAAAACCAGGTATTGTAGGGGGCTTGCTTGCGGAAAAGCTGCAGGGACCTTTGAGGTATGCGAGGCGAGGGGAGATTGGATGCTAGAAAAAGGAGGTGGTCAATAATTGGATGCCTCACATCGAGGCTTGGAGTGAGGCGACAATACCCTTCTAGTCCCTGGCGCATTGCTACAATGGTTCTCAGGCTTGTCAATAAAGCTGTCGNCTGCATTTTCTTATCGCCATTCTGTTTGAGCTGAACCCATGGTCTACAAGAAAATTGAATTGTTTTTTTGAATCGACCATAGACCAACTCCCCGCCTGTCTCTTATACACATCTAGATGTGTATAAGAGACAGGCTACAATGGTTCTCAGGCTTGTCAATAAAGCTGTCGGGAATTGCGTGTGAAGATGGAGGATGAAATTGACCAGATCTATGTGTTTGTTCTTGGCGTCCGGATGAATGCAAGTATTTCTGTCTCTTATACACATCTAGATGTGTATAAGAGACAGGTCGGGAATTGCGTGTGAAGATGGAGGATGAAATTGACCAGATCTATGTGTTTGTTCTTGGCGTCCGGATGAATGCAAGTATTTCTTCTTTTTTGATTCGCTTTTAGCCCTTTTTGTTTTTGTTCGTTAAATTTTTTCTCCAAATTCATCATACGGCTTGTGTTGCATTATCCTTGTAACTGATAAACATACCACGCCCCCCTAACTTCTCCTATGGAATAGAGCTTTATACCCGTGGCCATCCAGAACTTGTGGTAATCCTCTAAACGTAGAGCGCGAAGGGCTTTGAAGCCAAATACATTCCCTACAATTGAAGTAAACATATTAGTAACAGAACCTTCGTGGAACGTCCGAGGTTTCATGATCCTTAGCCTCTGTATGCAGCTCATCCTTGCCTTCACTGCTCGTCTGAGGAAGAAGATCTCCAATGACATCTTCACATTCATCGTTTGGTCTTCCTACTTACTGTCGGATTGGGCCGCATTGTTCGTATTCGGGCTTATCTCAAATGCTGGATGTCGACACTTGATAAAACAAGGGCTTCCAAGCCCCCACCAGACATGGAGGCGTTCTGGGCAGCTTTCCTTCTGGTCCACCTGGGCGGTCCTGACACCATCATTGCATTCTCTTTGGAGGATAATGCCCTGTGGCTCCGTCACCTCGGTGGTCTCGTTGCCCAGCTTTCTGTGTTCCTGTACATCTTCATGAAGACACTCCCAAACAACAGGCTACTGGTCCCCACGGTGCTGATGTTTGTGGCCGGTGTGATCAACTACGGGGAGAGGACCCGGGCGCTATATCTTGTGAGCTTGGAGAACCTTAAGATGAAGTCTATAGAGAAAACTA
Organism: Melastoma sanguineum; assembly: GCA_029817735.1. Lineage (NCBI taxonomy): Eukaryota > Viridiplantae > Streptophyta > Magnoliopsida > Myrtales > Melastomataceae > Melastoma > Melastoma sanguineum. The sequence goes on from JARUPW010000315.1 coordinate 116,259, forward strand.
CCATCCCGAAACTTACGAAGGAGGAAGAAACCTTCCATAAGATAGCCGATGGCCTTGTCCGCGATATCATGCCGGACCTTCAGGAATATAACAAGAGCCGGGATTTGATCGTCAACCGTAATCCTGGCGAGATATTTCGATGGATTACGACGAACCTGAATGTCCTCTATGAACTCCTCTACACGAAAGCGAAGGCGGCGACTTCGACCTGGGGAATTTTGGCCCGCGGCATTAGCTATTACAGCACCTAGGTGGCTTTCATTTTGTTTTGCCTTGCCGATAAGCACGGGTTCTGCGGAGTCTGTCTCTTATACACATCTAGATGTGTATAAGAGACAGCATATGCACTATTTGCGGGAGTTTTTGTTCTTCATGTAGCCAACACGAGGATGTTTATGACAACCTCTTTCACATATTTCAGTCCGATGGATATCATTTGGTTGGCCTTGGCGCAGGGGAGTTTACCTCCTTTGGTGATGATTGTATTGTTTATTATNGAGTTTTTATTCTCCATGTAGCCAACACAATAATGCTAGGCACAACTGCTTTACGGAATTTCAATCTCAAGGAAATTGTTCTGTTGGCCTTGGAACTGGGGATTTTTCCTCTTCTCGTAATATTGGCACTTGAAGTTGTTCTGGTAATAATACTATCTCTTCTACGAGTCTCTGCTATCGACTACTTCTTTATGAAGAGGTGATCTGAGAAAATGGGTTCTGTGAATATGTTGGTCCAGTGCTTCAAACAGTACATGCCAAGAAGGGGGCGGAAGCTAGGTAAAAGAAAAATTTGTCTTCGACTAATTGGGGCTCGAATTCCTCACGTTCTGGTTTACAGATCAATGCTTGTATGTTAAGCAGGTTTTATATGGAACAAACTGGTCGGAGAGAGCCGCATGTCCAGGGAAGACTTTGATCTCTTGCTATGGAACTCTGTATGCGAGGATATTAAGCGAAAAGCAGCAGGTCCCTTTGTTGCGGCAAGAATGAGAGAATTATATGAAGAGAGGGGGGATCGGGCGCTTGAAGAAATCGATTGCCGTGAATTGATGACTTACATCCGGGACTTCGAGTATGAGAATACCCTTATAATCTGGCATATTGCTACCGAGATCTGTATCAACGTCGAGGGAGAGGAAGATGATGTCGACCATTCTGATTGGAAGAGGAACTTAAGCAAGAAATTATCAGATTACCCGATGTATCTTCTTGTCAGGCAACCGAAGCTGATGTCTGCGGGGGCTGGCATCAGCCAAATTAGGTACAAAGACACCTGCGTCGAGTTGAAGTTCCTAGGGAGAAGGTTTGGTTCTCCAGCCATGCGGGAGTTTTGCGCATCGACAGTCCAAGAATACGCCAACGTCGATGAATCCTCCTTCGAAGGGAACAATCATGTGCACTCAGTGCTGAATGATTCGTGCGGGCTGGTCCAGCTACTTCTACAAAGAGGAAAGGACAATAGATGGGATGCCATTCATAAGGTGTGGATGGAGCTGCTGTCGTATGCAGCCGGTCATTGCAGAGTCGACTCGCACCTGCGACTGCTGAGGGAGGGCGGCGAGTTCCTCACATTTGTATGGATGTTGTTGGCTTTCTGCGGAATCCACGACCAGTTCCCTGTTAAGTAGAGATCATAACAATATGTGGGTGTTGAATCTAAAATTTCCAAGTGCTAGGTAAATGATCTTGTTGTTTACATACTTACTAGAGCATTGCTACATTTATATTTATTAATATGGTTTTGATTTTTTAACCATCTCACTTCTTTTAAGTGAACGAGGGAGACAAATACTTCCATAAAATATTAGGCAACTTATTTTTGCTTTTGTTATTTAAATATTTAATTTTGAAATATCATAATAAATAATATCATAAGATATTGTCTACGTTCAATGAATGTGAATCATTCAAGTTGGAAATTATTTGGACGTATGCTTATCCTTGCAAACGTAAAATTAATTTAATTTTCCAAAATGTAAGGAAATAATGTCAATGAATTTTAAATGAAATTGATTGGAGAAAGGTTTGAAAACTATCCAAATAAATCTGGAAATATTTAAAAATAACTTCCAATTAAACAATCTAATGATACAATTGTTTTTATCTGATCGATGGTAATGATACGATCTTAATTGGAATTTATTTAAATAAATTCTTTTCAACGTAATGTGAGTCAAACCAAATATTTTATTTCATGCAAATTTACGTAACTTTCTAACTTGAATTAATCAATCAATAATGATTTGATTTAATAATAAGGCAATAATTTAATAACAAATGCATAGAAAAGGGGTCTTACGATCCTATAAATACAAGGCAAATAGAGATAACAATTGTTGGTGGTGTGATTGAGAGAACGTAGAACGTTACACTACATAAGAAAGGCGCTGTCCGAATTGTTTTTTGTGCTGACGAGTTTTCATGCTTTTAGTTTTGTAGGTTTACCTTAACACGGGGGTCGCCGTGTAGTTAGTCACGGAGAAGCCGTGCATGTGACTCGGAACAGGGGGAGCTGTTCGCTTGCGTGAGGCACGCCACGTAGTCGCAATCTTGAGGAGATCGTACAGGTCGTGTGACGTTGTGAAAGTCCATCATTGGATATGGGTAGTTGACTACTTGCGTAGGGCTCGCTACGTGCTCGTGTGGGGCTTGGCATATAGTCGCCATCTCGAGGAGATCGTACAGGTTGTGGAGACCGCCGCCGAGAAACTCCAACCTTGGACAGTCGTTGTCCACTTACGTAGGATTCGCTACGTGCTCGCGTGGGGCTCGCCACGTAGTCGCTGTCTCAAGGAGACCGTGCAGGTTGTGGAGTCGCCGTAGGAAAATTCCATCCTTAGCACATGGGTCGCTGTGGAGTGAATCGCAGAAAGGGTTAACTGTGTCTCAATACGGGAGGAGCCGTGCCTCTATATAGGAGAAGCTGTACCTCTGTATAGGAGTTGCTATAGTGTTATTTTCTAATAGTGGAAATCGCCCGGTTGGGTGAAGTGGACGGGAGCCGAGTTGGCTGAATCACTACAAAACTTATTGTGTTGTTTATTTTTGTGCTACTAACCTTGTTGTGTATTTGTGTGACCAGACAGGTACATCCACACAGACGGTGAATTTGTTCTGTTGCAGATAATCTCGATAGCAACATAGTTTTGTTATCAGGACTTGCTGTTTCTAAAGTCTGCTTGAGTACGATTTCATACGATAGAGACGTTTGCTTGTGCAAATCGGGAAAAGTGTTTTAGTTGTCTAGAAAGTTCAATCCGAACGAAAGACACTAATTCACCCCTTTTAGTGTGACCATCATTTCCAACAAGTGGCATCAGAGCCTAACTCAACATTATTAGCTTCACCGCTAGTTGAGAGATATAAGAAATGGCTTCTGCATTTCTTTTGAGGAAAGGACATGATACTCATTGTCCTCCTCTCTTTGACGATCAACATTTTTCCTATTGGAATACAAAGCTACAAATATTTGTTGAAGCTGTAGAACCTGGGACATAATTCAGAATGGGCCAATCATGGTTCCTACTATACATGAAACCGTCTCTGATAATTTCAATCAAGAGAACGACTTAGAGCAATTCGTCTAAACGCGATGGCTAAGCACATATTAGTTTGTGCAATGTCTTCAAATGAGTTTAATTGTGTTTCTACATGTGAAATCGCTAAGGAAATTTGGGACAGATTGATTACTACATGTGAGGGTACTAGTCAAGTCAAAGAAACAAAAATGAACATTCTTGTTCAACAACATGAATAGTTCAAAATGAAGAATGACGAGTCTGTTAAAGATATGTACGATAAACTCAATCATCTTATAACTAGTTTGGGACACTTAGGGAAGACATTCGCCAATGTTGAACTCGTTAGAAAGATTCTTTGATCTTGACCGAAAAATTAGAAAGCCAAGAAAACGGCCATAGAAGAAGCAAAGAACTTAAGAACTTTGCAATTGGATCAACTTATGCGGTCGTTAATGTCTTATGAATGTTAGAACATTGTAAGAGAAGAAAAGAAGCATAATTCTTTTGCTTTTAAAGCATCAATGAAGTCATCCCAATCTTCTGATGATGAGACAGAAGATGACTCAGATGATGAATTCTCTCTTTTTACAAGAAAATTCAAGAAGTTCATGTCTAAGAATCGCCTTAAAAATAAAAAAAGTGATAAACGTAAAAGCTCAAAGCAAGATGATAACAAAGAAGTCATCTGCTGTGAATGTAAAAGACCCTGACATTACATAAATGAATGCACTTTCTCAAAGGAGAAAGCATCTACATCTAAGAAAAACAAGAGAGCGATGATTGCCTCATGGACTGATAATGAAGAATCTGATGACGAAGATGAACAAACAAATGTTTGTTGACTCGATATGAATCTAAATATGACATAGATACTTATGTGTATATGAAAATAGAAATGAAGAGAAATGAATTGTACTTGGACAATGGTTGTTCAAGACACATGACGGTGATCCAATCTAGTTCACAAGTCTAACTCAACAGAATGGATGTTCTGTTACCTTTGGCGAGGATAACAAAGGTAGTATTATTGGAGTTGGAACAGTTGGAAGTTTTGACACCATGATCATTGATAATGTTCTGCTTGTTACAGAAGAACTAAAATATACTTTGGTAAGTATTAGCCAATTGTGTGATAAGGGATATATAATCACCTTTGATCAGAATGGTTATTTTGGAAAGATTAACAATGAAATATGTTCCATATGAAAACGTAGAAAGAATATATATACTTTATCTCAGGAGAATTTTTCTTCTGTAGAAAAATGTCTATTATCCATAAAGAACGAAAGTTCCTTATGGCATAGAAGGTTGTGACATACCAACTATTAATTATTGACTAGGCTAGCAAGAAAGAATTTGGTAAGAGGACTTCCAAATATCAAATTTGAACACGAGAGCTTCTATGAACCATGCTCACTTGGAAAACAAACAAAAACTTCATCCAAGTGGAAAGGTAGCAAGCCTTTGGATCTATTACATATGGACTTGTTTGGTCTTACAAGAACCCAAAGTCTAAGAGGAAAGCGATATGGACTTGTAGAGTTGATGACTATTCCAGGTTCACATGGGTTAGATTTCTAGCTCATAAAAATGAAGCATTTGAAGTTTTTGAAAATCTCATGAAACGACTTTAAATTGAGAGTGGTCATTCTCTTCAAAGTTTGAGAATAGATAATGGAACAAAATTCAAAAATCGTAATTTTGCTTTCTTATGTGATCAAAATTGTGTAACTCACAATTTTTCAGCTCCCTACACTCCTATGAGGAGTAGTAGAAAGGAAAAACAGGACTTTATAAGTATGCTTTTTCTATCTGATTGGGCTGCAACGTTTGCATTCGGGCTGATCTCGAATGCCGAGTGCCCGAACTTGGAGAACAATGAAGCACAGATCCCTCCTGATGTCATGGCGTTCTGGGCAGCTTTCCTTCTGGTCTACCTAGGGGGTCCCGACAACATAACTGCCTTCTCCATGGAGGATAATGCCCTGTGGATGCGCCACCTCGTTGGCGTCGTCGCCCAAATTTCTATGTTTATGTACATCTTTCTGAAGACCCTACCAAACAACAGGCTCCTGGTTCCCACGATCCCGGTATTCGTGGCTCTCTGGTAACAAAATAAAACCCGCTACTCCCACACCAATTGGGAGTAGTGGGAGGGAGGGCATATCTCTCTGTCTTTCCTTTAAAGTTTTTGGTCCCACTTTCTGAGAGAAATCACATTTCGTATTGAAATGGTATTTTGTATTTAAGGGAGAACTACGCGCCAAAGGAAATAAGAAAAACAGACAACTTTTCCTTCCCGCACAACAAATAGTCCTCCAGTTACAGGACTTGGACCCACAAAACGACAACTGAAGAGACGGAGAACATCTTCATTCATTTATTTAATTTATTCGACAATCAAGACGGACGAACAGCGGTCGGTTAGTGGCCTTTGGGCTTGGGCAAGCGGGGCCTATTGGGTAGAACAGGAAGCTACTTGTGGCGGGGGCCGAGTCAAGGCGCAGCACACCGGCCTTACCCAGGAACCGAGAGGCCCAAAGTTTAAAAGAAGGCGTTCGTCGGTGTATGCCCCATAGAGGAATCAGTAAAAAAATAAAATTTTAATATTTATTAGATCACGTGGATACGAAATGAACGAATAAAAAATATTAATTAAGGATTCTTTGCTCAGATCATATGGATTAGCTGTAGATTGTGTGCTACTTGATAAAAAATATTTTTCATCGTTTTGAGGAAAAATGTAATCTTTTAATCCTTTTGGTTGGAATCAATCAATCCCTTCTTACAATGTGACGTGTTCACGTGGCCGACCACTTCCTTAATATTATTTATAAAATCAACAACCTTCCCCTATGAATTAATTAAACCAACTAACCCAAAAACTTTCCTCCACACCCACGAATATTGATATTGACGATGATAACATTTGTTTTTATTAATCAAATAATAATAAATAAATGTATTCTTCTTTTTAGTTGGAATCAATCAATCCTTCACATGGCCGACCACTTTCTTATTATTATTTATAAAACCAACAACCCTCCACCTTTTTTTTTATTATCGAGGATTGCTAATCTATTCGGAGGATTCCTCCCACCATTAGAGTGAGCAATCGTAGCTCTGACAACCCTTCGCCTTCACTCCCACTATTAGATTAAGCAACCATAGCTCTGATAACAATCACTTGCCTTCGACTCCAACTTCGAGGGATTTTTCCACCTTTGTTGATATTCTTCATCTAGTCACACAGCTCACGTGACTCTTTTTTGGATTCTCTTCCACTAATCACAATTTCTAGGAAATCGGGTCCAACTCACTTGGTAATAATAAACTACAATTTCTGAGCAGGCAGTCTTTTGGATTATCTTCCACAAAATGACAACTTGTAAGCAGTTGACAAATATAAATTTCATTTTCCTTCATCCTCTCTGCATCTTGCCCTCTTTGTTGGTCTTGGAGCAGGGGATTTTTCTACCTTTGTTGATATTCTTCATCTAGTCACAGCTCACGTGACTCTTTTTGGATTCTCTTCCACAAATCACAATTTCTAGGAAGTCGGGTCTTATCAATTAACTTTATATAATGCTTCTTTCAAATGGGAAAGAAATAATAATAATATAATTGTGTACTAATTCTTTGCATTGAACAAAGTAAAGGCGGGTACAACTCACTTGGTAATAATAAGCTACAATTTCTGAGCAGGCCATCTTTTGAATTATCTTCCACAAAATGACAACTGGTCTGCTTACTTACTGGTCAGTCTTTGTTTATTAATTAAAACGAAAGGAAGGAATCATCCAGTAAAGCCGCGGCCAAATGAATGCAGGGCTTCATGATCGATCCTTAGCCACTGTATGCACAAGGGTTTAGGGTTTGTCATATTCTCGTGTAATAATAAAACCGAGTGCTTTGTCAATTAAAGAAGATACATAAAATAGAAAATACAATAAAAAGGGAGAAAGCGGTAGGAGAAATAAGTGAATCCATGATGGTTAATGTCCGAGTCCTACAATGGAGAACAAAAAACCTATTTATCTAAGAATGAAAATAAATACTCCCCTGACATTGTAGCTTTTCTCTTTTTACTAAACCACAATTTCTTTGTGGTTGGGCGGGACCATTACCCTCATCTCCCATTTTGTTCTGATACTTCTAATTCATTTTCTTCTCCTTTGCCTTCCCTTCTTAGTCTTCGCCTTCCCCCTCTGAGGCCATCAATCTTCTTAGTCTTCGCCCTCCCCCTCTGAGGCCATGGATTATGCCTTCATTACGGCGGCCTTGCAGAACCGATGGAACACGTGGAATATTCGGGGTTTCATGATTCTTAGCCTCTGCGTGCAGGTACTTCTCACCATCCTTGCCCCTCAACGGCAAAAGACGTCCCACCGCTTCGTCATATTCGCGGTCTGGTCTGCTTACTTTCTATCTGATTGGGCTCCAACGTTTGCATTCGGGCTGATCTCGAATGCTGGGTGCCGGAACTTCGAGAACAATGAAGCACAGGTCCCTCCTGATGTCCTGGCGTTCTGGGCAGCTTTCCTTCTGGTCCACCTGGGGGGTCCTGACAGCATAACTGCCTTCTCCATGGAGGATAATGCCCTGTGGATGCGCCACCTCGTTGGCCTCGTCGCCCAAATTTCTGTGTTTATGTACATCTTTTTGAAGACCCTACCAAACAACAGGCTCTTGGTTCCCACGATCCTGGTAATCGTGACTGGTGTGATTAACTATGGGGAGAGGAGTCGGGCTATGTATCTCGCAAGCTTGGAGAACCTGAAGAAGACCATTAAGAAAGATACAGGAGAGGAACAAAGTGATCGCGACCACACCTTGCACACAATACTCAAGGGCCTCGTTGTGGATATCGTGCCGGATCTTCAGGAATGTCAGAAGAGCAGGGCAGCCATCGATAGTATTTGGAATTCATTTATTCTTATCTCGCAGGAACTAAATCTCCTGTATGAACTTCTCTACACGAAAATAAAGGCGTCAAATTCCACGTGGGGAAAGATTGTCCGAGCCATCGCCTCTTACAGCACATTGGGGGCATTCATTTTGTTCTGCATTGGACATAAGCACCAGTTTCACAGAGGGGATCTCGTAATCACATATGCTTTATTTGCAGGAGTTTTTATTCTTCATGTAGCCAACATGACGACGTTGATGACATCGTCTTTTTTTCAAAAAATCAGTTTAAAGGATATCCCTTTGTTTGTCTTGGAGCACGGGATTTTTCCTCCTTTATTGATATTTGGATTAACTAGGATCACCTTAGGCTCAGGCTATGATTGCATATTTGGAAGGCAATGGTCGGAGAAAATGGGATATTTCAATATCTTGTCCCATTGCTTCAAACAGAGCACCGTAAAGAAAGGTCGGAAGCTACTCTCACTTTGTCTTCCACTACTCTCAGTGCTCAAATTTCTTGTGTTCTGGTATACCGATTGATGCTTCTACAATGATAGCAGGTTTTATATGGAACAAGCTAGCCGGAGAGAGACATGTGTCCTGGGAATACATTGATACGTCGTTGCTCACTTTATACGAGGACATCAAGGCGAAGGCTGAGAAGACAACGCATGCGGCAGGATTGAGAGAATTGTATGAAGCGAGGGGAGATCAGGCGCTCAAACAACTCGATTGTGTCCAACTGATCCCATATATCGAGGACTTCCAGTTCGAGCATACGCTTTTGATCTGGCACATTACTACCGAAATCTGCTTCAACTTGAGGGCAGTGGAAGATAACGTCTACATTGTGGAGGAGAAGAGGGTATTGAGTAAGAAATTGTCAGATTACATGATGTACCTTCTGGTCAGGCGATCAAAGTTGATGTCTGCAGTGGCTGGAATCAGCCATATTAGGTACAAAGACACCTGTGCAGAGGTGGAGCTGCTTGGGAGGGAGAAGTTGCAGGATCCTACAATGCGGGGGTTCTGCAAGTTGGTTCTTGGGGGACGTGCCGGCAACAATCACCCATTCTCAGTATTGAAGGAGTCACGTGAGTTGGTTAAGCTACTTAAAGATTTCAACAATATGTGGGAGATCCTTTCTATGGTGTGGGTGGAGCTGTTGTTTTATGCAGCCGGTCATTGCAGAGCAGACTCCCATGCCCGAGTGCTGAGTGAAGGCAGCGAATTCATCACTGTTATATGGGCTTTGATGTCTTTCTTTGGCATCGGCGACCACTTCCCTGTAATTTCCCCTAGTCGAGGTTTACCTGATGGAAACACCTCATGTTCAAACCCACCAGCTGTAGCGGATGCTCCAAATGCCGATCGAGCGGCTCCACATCCGTTGAGGGTGCAGCGACGGGAGGAGGATGCCGAGCAAGTCACCGCGGTCGACGATAACAACATCACGGAAGATCCAAATGCTGGTCAAGTGGCTGTAGGTGCGTTGAGGGTGCCGCAACAGGTCGAGGACGCCGATCAAGTCGCCGCGGTTGGCGATGGCCACATAGCGGAAGCTGCTGCAGTAAATCCAAATCATAACTCGGTCCGCGACGGCGTGTTGTTGAAAGTGTTTAATACATAATGTATGTCTTAAGGAATTACAGTAAACGTATCCCCAGCACAGTGTTTACTGTTTGTTACTCGGACACTCCCATTAAGTTTATATCTCAATGGGAATCCACTGCATGATTAAGTAGTGGTTTGATTAGTAATCAAATATAACATTCCACAACTCCACTGTTGACACCCGTGGGGCAACTGATCAAGGCAGCCCCAAGAGCTACTACTAGTGGTTTAAGCCCAACAACACACCCCAAATAGATACAAGTTTTCTTCTTCTATCACCCCTTGAAGACAAGCAGGCTTTCTTGGGCCAAGTTTAAAAATTATCGTGATGCCTAATTTCAGTCAATTTTTAGTAAATTATTACCAATTTTGCTTTTTTTTTTAGTAAATCGGACTAAGTCCGTGCACGGGACAATAGCTTCTTCTAATGAAAAGCGATGACATCTTCTTCTACCCCGTACTCAAGAGCCTCATGGTGGAGGTCGTGCCAAGTACGAAACAAGGAGGTTTTTACAAATATAAGGTTAGTATTTAAAAAAATTGTAAAGTACGAAATGTTATTTGTTTATCGTCAATATGACGAATTTTTAAAACCCGTCCTTAATTTTATAAAAGTACGTGTTTTAGAAAACCGCTCATTAAACGATTATATATTTTTTTAATTGAGGGAAGGAAAGGGCTGGTTTTAAAAATTCCTCCTCCAAAGTAATTTATTTTAACACGAAGGGGGTGGATTTCTACGGAGAGGAAAACTGGCGAGTTTTGAAAGGCCGCTTTCTTCGTAAAATTAAAATTAAAGCTTGAGGACTATATTTTTGAGATTTTGAAAACCGAAATCGTAATTGACTAATTTTTTAAGAACTAACTTTACATCCGTAAAAAACTCATGTAACAAGAGCGGGGAAAAGATTACATGGTCGGTGTATGAACACGAAAATAAGAGGGCAGCAAATTCGAAGATCAAGAGTCAATAATTCGAGAAGATGGGGATCGTCCAGTCCGAGTCTTTCTTTACTAATTTGTTTGAGATTATATCAACACAAACAAACAAGTTTTTTTTTTATTGTCAAGTGAAGGCAGTTCAGATCATTCATTTAATCCACTTTCTGTCCATTGTCCATGGATTATTATACCTTCATCACCGCTGCCGTGCAAAACCGATGGAACTTGTGGAATGCAGACTGGTCTGCTTTGTTCGTATTTGGGCTGATCTCGAACTCCTGTAGCAGAAACTCAGGAAACAACGACGCGCATGGCCCCCTGGACGTCATGGCCTTATGGGCCCCTGTAAATCTCCGTCTTCGCAGTAACCAATTCATTGAACGTTCTATTATCCAAGTGAACTGGCGTTTCATCTGCCAGACCCAAGGCTTTCCTCAGGTCTTTTGCCAACTCTCCACTCTGAGAGTTCAAGTTTGCAATTTGCTTTCGTGGGTCTAAGATATACGGAGCCACTAACTCATTGTACATCTCATCCACACTCTTGCCTTGACCCTGGTTGGAATTTCGTCCTCCCAGTTTCAACTTTTCGACTGGTTTTTCAGTTGTACTCTCCAGTCCAGAAGTCACCTCTATTTCAGGCCTTTTTAACCTTTTTTCGTGCTCCAATGAGTCTAACATCTTATTTACTATTAAACCTACTTCCGGAGCCGCAAGGCTTCGGCTGTCAAGACTCTCCATTCCTTCTTGCACGGTTAGCTGAGATAACAATTCGTTTATACTCTTGCTAATACCATAAGGAGTCATTCTAGACTCATCAATGAACCCCAATCTTACAAGAGTTCTAGAAGGATTTACAATGGATTTTTCTTCTCCAGCCATTCTGAAAATCTAATCAACAGATCTTGATGGGGTATATCTGAAACAGGTCAAAAGTTTAGGCCACTAAGAGATATTTCCTAAACATTAGGGTAAATTGGAAAATTTTTGTAACTTTAGGGTAGTTTTGATAAATCGGCCTAAAGGAAATGATATTAAATAAGGAAGAACTCTCCGGTCCAAAATATAATGCCATGCAAAGTGAACTATTTTAACATCACGTCGACAGAAGTTGTGGGGTTGAGAATCTGATGATGATAAAAAAATAATTTAAAGGAGAAGGATCCTGCCGGGAACATTGTGATTAAAACAAAAAAACACTGGGTTAAAAAATGGCAAGAGACTATGAACCGTGAAGATTACACTAATTCTATTTCTCTTTATACCATAACCTATGCACGAGAAACGAATTAAAGTAGGGGTGTTCATAGATAATAAATTTTTATCTATAGTGTCATCATAACACGGGACCCATATTAAGTCTAATTTGTATGGATTGTAAATATGCCATAAACCTAAATCCATGAAATAGCAAGCATTCGGGTCGTGAATGAAGGAAAGGCTCAACCCATGTATTCTTGTAAGTTCATAAAATGGTTACAAGCCCAACCCAAACATTATTTTGGGCCAAATTAAACACAAGTTCAAGCCTGACTCATAGCCCGGTCCATGAGAAGCTAAATAGTATGAGATGACTAGCTTCCTAATTTAAAGCAGCCCCGGAGCCCTATAAATAGATACCTCTTCAAGGAATAACACATCACACACTACAAACATGACTTTCGCCGCCTACCACTCGCCAAAGTTCTTCTGCGACGCGCAGTTCTGCCGGATCAAGCCCCAATGACTTCATTAAGCTATCGAAGCTCTATCGGATCACACCCAAAGACCTCGACTACTTCATCAAGCTATCGAAGCTCCGTCGGATCACGCCCATTGGCCTCGACGACTTCATCAATATTTCATCTCGATTTTCTGCTAAAATTCTACAAGAGTTCAGGGTAACCATCTACAAACGTCATTCTTCGAAGATCAAATCAGTGGAATCACGTGCTTCGTCTGTGACTAGAGATAGAGCCCGCTACATATTTTAATTCGAAAATTTGTATGTTAATATTTACGTGCGAGTTTTTAGTGTTTACAAATTTGAAATTTGTGACGGCAAGACGGTGATGATCCCAAGTGAGCGATGCAGAATGGCGTCGGTTCCAGCTCGAGGACGGAACGGGATAGGGAGTCGCCACAGTGAGAAGACAAGGCGCCAAAGATGCTGCCAATGGAATGCCTAAAGGGGACCGCGGAGGCTGCATGGTGGTGGAGCGTGTGGAGGTATCTCCTGGTCGCCATCGGGGAGATTGGTTTTGAGAGTTTACTTAGAATTACAAAAACTACATATTTTATATATGTTTATAATTTTCTATTTGTTTGTTTGTTTTTCTCTCATCGGGGTTTCAATGGGACCGGAGTTGGATGAGGAGGAGGGTCCTCTCCAGTCGTGAAGAACTTTTTCAGACTTGTCAATGAAGCTGTCGGGAATTGCGTGTGAAGATGGAGGACGAAAGTGACCGACCAAAGTGTTTGTTCTTGGCGTCCGGATGAATGCAAGTATTTCTTCTTCTTCTTTTTGTATCTTTTTTGTTAATTGTCTTCATCGAACTTGTGTTGCAGCATCCCAGTAACTGATACCAACATACCACACCACCCAACTTCTTCGATGGAAGTGAGCTTTATACCCAGCGGCCGTCCAGAACTTGTGGAATGCGTGGAACGACCAAGGCTTCGTGATCCTTAGCCTCTCTTTATTCAGCTCATACTTACATTCACCGCTCATCTAAGGCAGAAGACATCCAACAGCATCATCATATTCGTCGTTTGGTCTTTCTACTTACTATCATATTGGGCCGCATCGTTCGTATTTCGGCAAATCTCACGTACTGGATTGTCAGCTCTTGCTTAACCAAAGGCGTCCAAGTCCCATCTCCCTTCTTAGTCTTCGCCTTCCCCCGCTGAGGCCATCAATCTTCTTAGTCTTCGCCCTCCCCCTCTGAGGCCATGCTTTATGCCTTCATAGCAGCGGCCTTGCAGCACCGATGGAACACGTGGAATATTCGGGGTTTCATGATTCTTAGCCTCTGCGCGCAGGTACTTCTCGCCACCTTTGCCCCTCAACGGCAGAAGACGTCCAACCGCTTCGTCATGTTCACGGTCTGGTCTGCTTACTTTCTATCTGACTGGGCCGCAACGTTTGCATTCGGGCTGATCTCGAATGCCGGGTGCCGGAACTTGGAGAACAATGAAGCACAGGTCCCTCCTGATCTCCTGGCGTTCTGGGCAGCTTTCCTTCTGGTCCACCTGGGGGGTCCCGACAACATAACTGCCTTCTCCATGGAGGATAATGCCCTGTGGATGCGCTACCTCGTTGGCCTCGTCGCCCAAATTTCTGTGTTTATGTACATCTTTGTGAAGACCCTACCAAACAACAGGCTCTTGGTTCCCACGATCCTGGTATTCGTGACTGGTGTGATTAACTATGGGGAGAGGAGTCGGGCTCTGTATCTCGCAAGCTTGGAGAACCTGAAGAAGACCATTAAGAAAGATACCGGAGAGGAACAAAGTGATGGCCACACCATACTAAAGGGCCTCGTTGTGGATATCGTGCCGGATCTTCAGGAATGTAACAAAATGTGGAAGCACATCATTTATTGGGCTTCTTCGCCAACATTATATGATATCTCTGAGGAACTAAATCTGCTGTATGAACTTCTCTACACGAAAATAAACGCGTCAAATTCCACGTGGGGAAGGATTGTCCGAGCCATCGCCTCTTACAGCACATTGGTGGCATTCATTTGGTTCTGCATTGGACATAAGCACCAGTTTTACAGAGGGGATCTCGTAATCACATTTGCTTTATTTGCAGGAGTTTTTATTCTTCATGTAGCCAACGCGATGACGTTAATGACATCTTCTTTTCCAGAAAAGAGTTTAAAGGATCTCTCTTTGTTGGTCTTGGAGCTGGGGATTTTTCCACCTTTGTTGATATTTGGATCGGCTTTAATTGGTGATCTCACTCGCTTACGCTCAGTCTTTGATCGCATACTTTTTGGAAGGGTATGGTCGAATAAAATGGCATATTTCAACATCTTGTCCCATTGGTTCAAACAGAGCACCCTAAAGAAAGCTCGGAAGAAAGGTAAAAAGTACATTCACTTTGTCTTCCACTACTCTCAGGTGCTCAAATTCCTTGTGTTCTGGTTTACCGATCGATGCTTCTACAATGATAGCAGGTTTTATATGGAACAAGTTAGCAGGAGAGAGACACGTGTCCTGGGAAGACATTGATAAATCGTTGTGGAGCTCTGTATGCGAGGACTTCAAGGAAAAGGCTAAGGAGGCAATGCATGCGGCAAAATTGAGAGAATTATATGAAGCGAGGGGAGATCGGGCGCTCAAACAACTTGGTTGTGACCAACTGATCCCATATATAGAGGGCTTCCAGTTCGAGCATACGCTTTTGATCTGGCACATTGCTACCGAAATCTGCTTCAACTTGAGAGCAGGGGAAGATTACGTCTATAATGAAGACATGGAGAAGAAGAGGAGATTCAGTAAGAAATTGTCAGATTACATGATGTACCTTCTCGTCAGGCGACCAAAGTTGATGTCTGCAGTGGCTGGAATCAGCCATATTAGGTACAGAGACACCTGTGCGGAGGTGAAGCTGCTTGCGAGGAAGAAGTTGGAGGTTCCTACAATGCAGGGGTTCTGCGAGTTGATTCTTCGGGAACGTGCTAACATCATAGAACCCGAAATCAAAGAGAACAATCACCCATTCTCAGTATTGAAGGAGTCATGTGAGTTGGTTAAGCTACTAAGTGGACGCAACAATATGTGGGAGGTCCTTTATATGGTGTGGGTGGAGCTGTTGTTGTACGCAGCCGGTCATTGCAGAGCAGACTCCCATGCCCGAGTGCTGAGTGAGGGCAGCGAATTCATCACTACTATATGGGCTTTGATGTCTCTCTATGGCATCGGCAACAACTTCCCTGTAATTTCCCCAAGTCCAGGTTTACCTGATGGAAACACCTCATGTTCAAACCCTCCGGCAAGTCGCCGCGGTCGACGATAACAACATCGCGGAAGATCCAAATGCCAGTCAAGCGGCTGTAGGTGCATTGAGGGTGCCGCAAGGGGTCAAGGACGCCGATCAAGTCGCCGTGGTTGGCGATGACCACATAGCGGAAGCTGCTGCGGAAAATCCAAATTATAACTCGGTCCGCGACGGCGTGTTTGTTGAAAGTGTTTAATACATAATGTGTGTCTTAAGGAATCACAGTAAACATATCACCAGCACAGTGTTTACTGTTTGTTACTCGGACACTCCCATTAAATAAATTTATATCTCAATGGGAATCCACTGCATGATTAAGTAGTGGTTTGATTAATAATCAAATATAACATTCCACAACTCCACCGTTCACACCCAAGGGCCTCATGGTGGAGGTCGTGCCGGAACGTTGTAACGAAACGAGGAGGTTTGTATAAATATAAGGTTAGTATTTAAAAAAAATTACAAAGTACGAAATATTATTTGTTTACCGTCATTAGGATGGTTTTTCAAAACCCGTCCTTAATTTTTTTTAAAAATGCGCGTTTTGGAAAACCACTCATGGAATGATTATATATATATATATTTTTAAATGTGGGAAGGGAATGGTGCGTTTTGAAAATTCCTTCTCCAAAGTAATTTATTTTAATATGAAGGAGGCGGATTTCCAAAAAGAGGAAGAATGACGAGTTTTCGAAGGCCTCCTTCTTCGTAAAATTAAAAGCTAAAGACTATATTTTTGGGATTTTGAAAACTGAAATCGTAATTGACTAACTTTACAATCTTAAAAAACTCAGGTAACAAGAGCGGGGAAAAGATTACATGGTCGGTGTATGAACCTCTCTACACGAAAATAAGAGGGCAGCAAATTCGAAGATCAAGACTCAATAATTCGAGAAGATGGGGATCGTCCAGTCCGAGTCTTTCTTTACTAACTAGTTTGAGATTATATCAACACATGCAAATAAACAAAGGTTGGGTGAGCAATCCTTTTTTTAATAGTATTCCTTCTTAAAACACGTTTATTTTTTACTTATAATAATAATGATGATAATAATATAATTGAAGTCCACACCACACCGAAGAAAAAGAGAAATGATTAAGGAGGTTGATATGAATGTGTACTTTCACTACATGCGTTACCTTCTTTTTTTATGTTTTTGTCGGACATTTCAGGCCGTTGAGACCTGCCAACATGACAGTTAACATTGGAAGAATGGCTGACATACTATCGACGAAACTCGTTGCCGAAATTAACATTAACACGATCATCATCCTTTGTCTTACCTTCATGGTCCCCGCAGCTAAGCTCCAACTCCGGCGTCAAATTTTCAATACTTTTTCGTAGTTGACAAAATGTTGCATCCAATTTCCCGGCCAAAAAGCACATACGTCTACATGCTGTCATCAGAGTACCCTGGTGCAGATCAGCAATGTTAACACCATATTCCTGGCCTGAAATCCTTCATAGATTTTATTTTTAGCTGTCTTTGTCCATCTTTTCTTGACCAGATGACTTGGTATGAACACAAATCCTTCTATTTTCGCTACGTAGAATAGGGGGAACACGGAAAACCAAAGTTCTCAAAATGTAAGCTGCTGCAACTGAGTTAGACAGCAGACATCGCATATGATACTAGCACACACCTATGCTCACCGTTATAACACGAATGAATGTATACCCTTGCGATGGTCCCGTCGAGTAAATTTTCCACGTAAAATCTTGATTCCTTTTGTATCTCAGACTAAACTTTACAAAAAGAGGTCATGGTGTATACTCGACGTGCATCCTTCTCAAGTCGGCGCAACATCGTAATTAGCCAAAATCTACGGTTTATCTTCATCGTCTTTTGGTGAATTTAACCATATTTGACAGATCCTGCAATAATAACACGATTTACTGACATTATTCTTGTTTATACTTTCTGTAAATTTTTGGTAAAAAAGTTCCGTCGATTTTGGCTATAAATAGCGGAGGTCATTGTGTCAACAGGACCATCCCATTCGAGACAGAATGAACTCTCTCACAATGTTAACCGATTCAACGGAGCTGGTTTTCGCAGCAGCACGGTTCCCGATTATTCGTCATGGGTTGCTCACTTCTAGTGAATTCGAAACTCTTTTTTGCATTGTTTAGAGATTCATGGCTATGGTTTTGTTTTCGCAGCGGAGGTCCAGTCCTCGACTGAACCAGGAGATTACGCTGGTAGCACTTTTAAGAGCAGAGGGATTAGTCTTCAGCACCACAGGATGGTGTGTTCGTGTGGGCTCTCGACTACCGCTGATGACCTCCTTGGGTGGTAATCAGTGAGTTGTTTGCACCTCGTGAGGTCGGCCATGCCATGAAATTGGCATGCTGGCTTCAACAGCCGTTGTGTGATGATGCTGCTGCTTCATCACGCGATTGTCCTGTTCTACGCCCCCTTCAGGGTACGTAGAGGTGCGCGGCGAAGTGGTCAGCAGTCTGTCATCGGTGAGAGGACCCCCTACTGCAAAATCCCCCCGGCCTCGCTAATGAACAGTAGAAAATCATATCCTTCTCACAAAATTTGTGTAAGGAGCTCTACGATCATTAGTGTCTCGAATGTAACCATCTGTATGAAATCAGTTTTAATCACTGTATCTGTATATTAACGAGAGCTGTATACAAGTTTGTGAGAGTAAAATTATACATGAAAAACGTACAATTTGAAAAAAAATGAATACGTCGATCTCTGTGAAAATGGATAGAGCCTTATACGTAGGCTTCTGTTTGGAGGATGGTTCGAAAAATATTTTTGAGATATTACTGAGAGGTATCCCAAGTTTATGGCGCGGGAAAGCCAGTCGGGAAGAAGCCTCAGTTTGGGGACTTTGTAGATTGTTGGGATTCAAGCTTCGGGAAAGATTTCGAGATCCCTGCAAGTCAAGAATTCACGAGGCGCCTCATGTCTTGGGAGAAGGATATCGGCCCTAGGCAGCTCCTGATATGAAGTTCCTGGAAACCACTATCACAACCAGCTTTCTGGTCTGGCAAGTGGTCTAGAAGTCTTCAGGCGAACCACGCCGTAATAACGGTTGAATGGCTCCATGCTAACATTCACCAGTGTCAGCTTCGTGAAGTCGGGAAGCTTTGGAATGGATTTCATCTTCCACCTGTCCGTGATATACAACATAGAACGCCAATGAAAGGGTGGCCCAATGCCATCATCATCAAGGATCGGCTTTTGAACTGTGTCTCCGTAAGGAGTGGCCTGCATGTGCTCGAGATTGGGCAGTCCTTCAATCCTTACAGATTTCAGGTCAGGAAGGTGATGTAGCTGAGGAAGCTGCGATCCTCTCACCTGACCAGAGCAATCTCCATGAGTCTTGGCAGTGTAAGTTGATTCATCCATTCGGCAAGCCGGATTCCCCCATAGCTATGAATCTCTAGTGGTTTGAGATTCAAGTGAGGGAGCGTCTTTGTAACAGCAGCGCATCTACCTTCCAAGGACTCCAAAGAACTCATGGACGTAAATACCTACGATTTTTCTCGCTCATCTTTGACAATCAGGTCGATGATTTAATGTCTTCCCCTCAGACTGCACAATCGATGATTGCAGTTCATGGCATCACAGTCCTTGCCATACTCCATCTGGAAGGGCGAAAGATATCCGAGCTTGTAACACCAACCTTCAAATATATCTTTGGCTTTGTACACAGACAGATTATCACCTTCGCGATTATCAGATTCGTCAAACGAAGCGTCCTTTCCAGTCTCCTTTTCCATCAAACTGTACTCATAATCCCTTCACCCACTAAGTCCCAACACCAAAACCCTCTCAAAAGCCTTACCCTTGCCGTCCTGATAGTCTAACCTCTCCAATGCCCCGTGGACAAAATTACTCTTAATAGTCAACTTGACTGAATAACTAACCTTGAAGACGACGTCGCCGGAGCTCTCGTACCTAACCGAGCGCTCGAACCGACCATACAAAGCTGACCGGTGGACTCTGCCACATAACCAGCAAGACCAAACTTATAAGTACCTCTCTGAACAGAAATCCTCAGCCCAAGGACATGGAACGTCCGCAACAACCGCCGCCACGAGCTACCCTCCTGGTTAAAAGACAGGTCCTGTCCATCAAACCTCAAGGCCCTGACGACCTTTAACACATCCTTGTTGTTAGTCCCATACACCAACCTCGGATCAAAATAAAACCAACTCTTCTCCAACGATGGAAGGAATATCCCCAGGGTCATCGACCTTTGCAGGTGCGAAAGCAAGGAAGCTGTAGAATGGATGCCGGCCGGGGAGGGAGTCACTGGCAGATGGGGCAGCAGCGGATATCGGATACTCAGAGAAGACCTCCCTGTCACAATGGGCAGCATTGAAGTCGTGCAAGCAGGAATCATCCGCGACTCTCGATTCTGCTGCAGTGGAACGGGGGACAGCGACGAGAATCATTGCAGAGACCACAAGAAGGATCGATGGGAGGATAGCAGGGGATCTGCTACAGGGTTTATGAAAGGTCCTACCGCTTTGCAAATTAGGGAAACAGTCCTGAAAGGTCCTACCGCTTCGCAGATTAAGGAAACACAGTCGAATTTTCTTTAATATTGAAAAGAAACATTTAAGGAAGTCTTTATAATCCATTTACAGTACGACTAAAATGTAAACGCAAGGAAGCCCGGTATTAACCTGCAACACACTTTACACGTTAGTCAAATAAGACTAAGTACGACTATATTATCCATTTCGTAACCTTTTCCGCCACCGAACCTTTCCTAACTTCACCGAGTTAGTTCATTCTAGACCGTTACCCTTCCTCATCGAGTTAACTCATGCAAAGAATCCTCTCCCTACTTGTGGACACGCCTTCGGAGCTCTCATTCACAACTTCCAAACGTGATCTCAAGACTTTTCCGTCTTGCCAACCTTTCCACGAATTTATCCGCGTGATTCCCGGACTAAATCCCGTCCGAACGTATTACTTGCAACCCTCATTCGTCCCGCCATTCCAGCTCTATTTCCAGACCAATTCAACCTACCATGAAGGCTCCTTCATATGCATTCCAAGACACTAAACCACCCGATACTCGTGCCACGGGTAAATGCACTCGACCACTCTCGAACACACCGTCACATGTCCTTGTTAGAAGTTAAGGTTATTTTAAGCTTGTAGTTTATTTTCTTTAATTTTAGTGGGTTGAAGTTTAAGTGTGACAGTTTGTGTTTCCTAAAAAATAGGGACAACTTATCCTTTTGTTGTAATCTGCAGCCGGTGCTTGTGTGTATGGGTTAAGAACAATTTCTTTTGTCTTATCTTTTATGTGAAAAAGTTCTCAGGCTTATTTTTTTCAAGAAATCAATTTCTTAACATGGTATCAGAGCGTGTTTCTTAAGGGACTGTGAGACGAAGTTCGTTTTTTCAAGTTTCTGCGCAGTATCCGAATCGGAAAAGTCATGTCTTCCGGCAATTATACCGTTCCTCCGCCGCAATTCTTTAACGGTGAGAATTATCAACTTTGGGCCGTTAAAATGAAAGTCTTTTTACAGTTTCAGGATCTTTGGACGATCGTTGATCAAGAAGTCGAACCCCGAGTGTTGCCGAATAATCCCACGGTCAATCGGTTAAAAATGCACAGTGAAGAATCTGTCAAGCCATTCCGGGCTTTGACCGCTATTCATGCTTCAGTTTCAGAAAGCGTCCTCGCGAGAATTCTTACGTGCACAACTGGAAAGGAAGCGTGGGATAAGTTGAAGGTGATGTTTGAAGGTGGCGATAAAAATCAACGGATGAGGCTATTAAATTTGTGGAGGGAGTTTGAACTTCTTAGAATGAAGGATTCTGAGAATGTTAAAGTGTATGTTGACCGTGTTTTGAAGATTGTGAATCAGATTCGACTGCTCGAAGAAGAATTGCCTGATAAAAGAATTATTGAGAAAATTATTGTTACTCTTCCGGAGAGGTTTGAGTCTAAGATTTGTTCCTTGGAAGAATCGAGGGATTTGTCTACGCTTACTTTGGAGGAGTTGGTAAGTTCTTTACAGGCACATGAACAGAGGCGTGCGATGCGACAAGAGGAGCCTGAAAACGCTTTCGTCGCGAATCGGAAAGGAAAGGAAAAACAAGCTTATCACGGGGAACATCGGAAGTATCCGTCGGAAAAGAAATTCAAGGCCAAAAAGAATTTTCGGAAAGAAAGAGCTTTTGGCCCATGTTCTCATTGTCAGAAAACTTCTCACACAGAAGATTTTTGCTGGTTTCGGCCGGGATATAAATGCAAGCATTGTGATTTACCAGGCCATGGGGAGAGATTTTGCCGTAAAAAGAAGACTGTTTCCGTCGAGCAGGCACAACTGACGGAAAACGAGCCAAAAGAAGAGGATTTTCTATTCACGGCAACCACAATTTCCTTTTCTGTGACCGACTACAATGTAGATTCCTGGCTGATTGACAGTGGGTGTACTCAACATATGTCTCCGAATAAAAATTTATTTGCAGAATTAGATTCATCTCATGCCACAAGTGTGAAAATTGGCAACGGGCAATTGTTGTTGGCCATGGGCAAAGGAACCGTTGTCATCCAGACTCCATCGGGTATTAAGAAAATTGTCGACGTCTTATTTGTACCTGATTTGTGTCAAAACTTATTAAGTTTGGGACAACTATTAGAGCAAAATTATGTGGTGCATTTTGAGGATAGAGTATGTTTGGTGTCCGACAAAGAAGGCCATGAGATTGTAATGGTAAAAATGCGAGATCGATGCTTTCCCGTTGAGTTTAAGCCTCAGTTGTCTCTGTCTGCGAAGGTGGATGTGAATCGCTTATGGCATCGAAGGTTGGGTCACATCAGTTCGTCTACTCAGAATTTTATAAATAAAAACAGTTTAATTCAGAATCTGCCGATTCTTGAAGTTTGCTCCGAGATATGTTCTGTTTGTGAGTATGGGAAGCAGTCAAGAAGGCCGTTCGGTGAAAGTAGTGGGAAGTCGACTGAAAAGCTACAATTGATTCACTCGGATGTTTGTGGTCCAATGAGCGTAGCCTCTATAAATGGAAGCAAATACTTTCTCATATTTATTGATGACTTCACAAAGTTTTGTTGGATTTTCTTTTTAAAACAGAAGTCTGAAGTTTTTGGAGTTTTTGTGAAGTTCAAGCAGACTGTTGAAAAGCAATCTGAGAAGAAAATAAAAATTCTCAGATCGGACAATGGCGGCGAGTACATCTCACGTGATTTCAAGATATTTTGTGAGCAAGCTGGAATTTTACAGCAGTTTACCGTGCCGTATACCCCGCAACAGAATGGGGTAAGCGAAAGAAAAAATAGATCCATCATGAATATGGCAAGATGTTTATTATTTGAGAAAAACTTGCCGAAGTCTTTCTGGGCAGAGGCGGCAAATACTTCTGTCTATCTTTTGAATTTGCTTCCAACTAAAGCACTGAAAGATACTACTCCGTTCGAAGCATGGACTGGAAAAAAAGGAACGGCTGAACATCTAAAGGTTTTTGGATGTATTTGTTATGTTTTTATTCCAAACGAAAAGCGGGACAAGCTTGATCAAAAAGCAGAAAAGTGTATATTTCTCGGATATGGTTCATCTTGCAAGGGTTATCGGGTGTATAATCCTATAACAAAGCGGTTCTTTGTATCCAGGAGTTTGAGTTTCGACGAAGAAGCGAAATGGATATGGAAAGATGAATACCCGGATCATTTTTATTATAAGAATTGTTCCCCTGAATCTGCGGCTGTTTTTTATCCTAATTCCTTCGAAGATGTGGCTGGATTCGATCATGAGCCGGTAAGAGGAACAAGAAGTCTTCAAAGTGTTTATGAGAGGAGCAACTTGGCTGTGCAAGATCCTGACACTTTTGAGAATGCTTCTAAGGATGTTTCATGGATGGAAGCTATGAAGGAGGAATTAAATCTGATTTATAAAAATGAAACGTGGGATCTCGTTGATAGACCTATTGGGCAAAAGGTGATTGGTGTTAAATGGGTTTATCGCACCAAATTGAATGTGGATGGGTCTGTGAACAAGCTCAAAGCAAGGCTGGTCGTCAAAGGCTATTCTCAGCAACCGGGAGTTGATTTTAACGAGACTTTTGCTCCAGTTGCGAGACACGATACTATCAGATTGTTGGTTGCTCTTGCTGCGAAGCTCGGCTGGAAAATTTTTCATCTGGATGTAAAATCAGCTTTCTTAAATGGGTACTTGGAAGAAGAGATCTTTGTCGAACAACCTGAAGGATTTATTATTTCGGGTTCAGAAGACAAAGTTTTTAAATTAAAAAAGGCTCTTTATGGATTAAAACAAGCACCGCGTGCTTGGTACAGCCGTATCGACACTTATTTGCTGAAGCAAGGATTCTCGAGGAGTGAAAATGAAGCTACCCTTTATGTGAAGAAATCTGGTGGTAAGGTACAACTTATAATTTCGGTGTATGTTGACGATTTGCTTATTACCGGAGGAGATGAATCAATGATGAATTTTTTCAAAGGTGACATCATGAAAGAATTCGAGATGTCTGATTTGGGTTTAATGCATTTTTTCCTCGGTTTTGAGATTCATCAAGAAGCTTACGGTATATTTTTATCTCAAAAGAAGTATGCTATGGATCTGGTAAAGAGATTCAGAATGGGTGAAGCTAAGGCAGTTTCGACCCCACTTGTGATCGATTTGAAGTTGACCGATGATGATGGTAGTGATGAAGTTGACGTTTCTCTTTTTCGAAGCATCATTGGGAGTTTGCTTTACTTGTCTGCGACTCGGCCAGATATCATGTTCGCCGCAAGTTATCTTTCTCGATTTATGCACACTCCTCGGAAATTTCATTTTTGTGCTGCAAAAAGAGTTTTAAGATATATCAGAGGCACTGCACACTTTGGTATTGAATTCAGAAAGGAAAATAGCTCAGACTTAGTAGGATTTTGTGACAGCGACTGGGCAGGGAGTACTACCGACTCGAAAAGCACTTCAGGTTTTATATTTTCTTTTGGAAGTGGTGTTTTTTCTTGGAATTCTAAAAAACAAGAGGTTGTGGCGCAATCCTCGACGGAAGCAGAGTATGTGTCTGCCGCTGCTGCGAGCAATCAAGCCATTTGGCTTCAGAAGCTCCTCGGAGAATTGGGTTTTCAGCAAGATTTACCCACAGATTCTCATCGACAACAAGTCAGCCATTGCCATTGCTCAGAATCCTGTTCAACATCGAAGAACCAAGCATATATCCGTGAAGTTTCATGTGATTAGGGAAGCCGTGAGAAGTGTATTGTCCTTCTGAAGATCAGGCTGCCGATATTCTGACGAAACCTCTAGGAAAGGAAAAGTTCCAAGGTTTTCGAGAGAAGCTGGGAGTTTGTCCTAAAAAACCTTAAGGGGGTGTGTTAGAAGTTAAGGTTATTTTAAGCTTTCAGTTTATTTTCTTTAATTTTAGTGGGTAGAAGTTTAAGTGTGACGGTTTGTGTTTCCTAAAAAATAGGGACAACTTATCCTTTTGTTGTAATCTGCAGTCGGTGCTTGTGTGTATGGGTTAAGAACAATTTCTTTTGTCTTGAAAAAGTTCTCAGGCTTATTTTTTTCAAGAAATCAATTTCTTAACAGTCCTCCCCACTGTGACCGTCGCCACCGCACCACCCATTCTACAGGATTACTTGTTAACACATTACCAAGGAGGGAAACCTTCATCGGATCATGTCCTTCTCGCCAACCGTCCTTATTAGGACTTCGACCATGAGCATTTCCTACCCACGAACAAAACAAATACCCGGAACACTCACTTATCAATCACCTCCGATGGTTTGAACGGCTCATTAGCCTAATTTACGCAATGACCGAGGTTCCTCCTATCAA
This sequence comes from Melastoma sanguineum, assembly GCA_029817735.1. Classification (NCBI taxonomy): domain Eukaryota; kingdom Viridiplantae; phylum Streptophyta; class Magnoliopsida; order Myrtales; family Melastomataceae; genus Melastoma; species Melastoma sanguineum. The sequence goes on from JARUPW010000315.1 coordinate 142,050, forward strand.
CCCAGAAGAATACCTCACCGGTCATTCATCATTCGTAAGGGTCGAGAACCCTCCCCTAAGTTCCAAGGGCCGAAATTCCCTTCCCTTCCAACCAACACACCCACAACACTCCACATGCATCGACAAACTTCCAAATGCATCATACATCTAAGGCGACGGAATTCTACGGCCAATAAGGAACACAAGAGAGGAGGGAAGAAAAGGTTCAATTCCATCAACTCCCTCCTCCTTCGCAAGACTTTTATTTCTTTCATTTCTCTTCTTATTCTCCACGTGTGACACAAGTGGGGAGTATTATTTATCCCGAGTCCACCTGTCCACTCCTCATCAATTTCTTGAGCACAGTCTTCCCACTTGAGAGATCAAAATTGATTCAAGGGCCTAATTTCACTCCTTAGTCAAATGGTCAATTCAAATCAACGGTGGATAATGTCTTTGTAAAAAAAATTCTTCTCATTCTCATGTATTATTTTCAAGTGTACGTGTAATGTTATGGGAGGGAGAAAATTCTCTTATGCCCTCCCACTTCGGATTCGGAAGTCCTTTCAACGTGAGTGCGATCTTGTATTCTCTCCGTACTTAGAATTTCGATCGTTACGCGTCGTCCACGCACATCTCATTCACTCAAGCGCTCGTAACTACATATATTTCGTTCCATCGTGAACGTACATTCGCAATTCATGTTCGAGCATACCCAAGAGTCTTATTTTCGGGATGCTATGGTTTAGGCCGCAGCTGGCACCAGGGGAGACGGTCAGAGGCCATTTCCCGGACTCCGGCGGACAGGGGAGGCCAAGGAAGTGATGGAGGGATATGGATTCTCTGTTTCTTATTGTTTTAACAGGGGACGAGTTCGAAAAAATCCATCAGACTTCTCAATAAGTAATCCGACTTTGGAGTTTAATGACTATATTTTTATTATCCTTGTCTTCGACTCCTCTGGGTATCTACTTGCCTCAACATCACGAATGCTTCTGCCTGATTGCATCACTCTTCAAAGTTCTTTTCGTTAAGCTGATCGATTCTTTTGCTGGCACAAATTCTTGACACAGTTGAAGACCAAGGCCTAGAAGCCTTGGGGTTTAATTGTCCCCTTTTGGAGGAGCTACGAGTTTTTCCTGTCCATCCATTTGAACCTGATGGTGCTCGTGGGGTGACAGAAACTGGTTTCCTGGCGGTCTCCATTGGCTGTCGCAGGCTTCGCTACATTCTGTACTTTTGTCGACAGATGACAAATGCTGCTGCAGCTACGATTGTTCAGAACTGCCCCCAATTTCACACACTTACGGTTTTGTATCATGAACCCTGGTGAGCCAGATTACATGACCAACGAGCTCATGGATGAGGCTTTTGGTGCGGTTGTCTGAACATGCACTAGACTCCAGAGGCTCGCTGTTTCAGGCCTTTCGACATACCTGACTTTCGAGTACATTGGAAGATACGCAAAGAACTTGGAAACACTTTCTGTGGCATTTGCTGGAAGTAGTGACCGGGGGATCCAATGTGTGTTGAGTGGCTGTCCAAGATTACAGAAGCTTGAGACCGAGACTGCCCTTTGGCAATGCTGCTCTTCTCTCAGGTTTGGAGAAATACGAGTAGATGAGGTCTCTCCAGACCTCTGTGGTTGGTGATGTCCTAAGGGATCTTTATGATCAGAAACGCTCGGGTAAGTCTTGAAATTCTTCTGCCCCAAATGGACAAGAAGGTGGTGTTGCATATCGTCGGGCAACGCAAGTCATGGACGGAGTTGTCGAGTGTCTTGCATTTCAGGGGAAACGAGTTGGAAGTCGTGTCGGTGAACAAGAGGACGCTCGGCCGGCTGGGATAATCCGATGCAATCTCACCGAGGAAATATAAAAGAGAACACTACCTTTGGTGACGATCTAAGTCTTGATTTTCTTTCAAGCGTTCCTTTCTTCTCTCCGTGTTCGTTCCTGTCCCTCTTAAGCATGCCTTACACTATTATAGGGAGAAGAATTATTTTTAAAATTATATTTTTTATAATTTTGTGGGATTTTAGTGATTTTAGAAGATTTTTGATGATTTTTATTGATTTTCGATGATTTTCAAAATTTTAATATTTTTTTGCGATTTTCAATTTCCTTTGTGTTTTTTTAGAAAAAATTGGATTATGACAACGTTTTTGGGGAATAGTTAAATAATATAATTGAAATAGAACACACCACGACGAATAAAGAGACATAATGATTAGGGAGGGATGTTAACATGACATAGTATTTCTTTACATATATGGGAATGCCTTCCCCCCACTATGGCCATGGATTATACATTCATAGCCGCGGCCTTGCATAACCAATGAAACTCGTGGAATATTCGAGGTCTCATGATCCTTAGCCTCTGTATGCAGCTTCTTCTTGCTGATTGGGCTGCGATGTCCATATTTTGGCTGATCTCGAACACCGTATGCCGGAACTTGGAAAACGATGACGTTCTGGGCAGCTTTCCTTCTGGTCCACTTGGGCGGTCCTGACACCATCACTGCATTCTATTTGGAGGGTAATGCATTGTGGCTCTGTCACCTCGGTGGTCACGTTGCCAAGCTTTCTGTTTGCTGTACATCTTCATGAAGACACTCCCAAACAACAGGCTACTGGTCCCCACGGTGCTGATGTTCGTGGCCGGTGTGATCAACTATGGGGAGAGGACCCGGGCGCTATATCTCGTGAGCTTGGAGAACCTTAAGATTAGCTTTCCTAATTAATATTTGAAAACAAAATATTTTATTCTGATCTATCAAGAAACGTTACGCACGTCGTCTGGTATGTGTTACTTACTAGCTTGACTGCGCTACAATTTCATATTTGGTCTGATAACAATCTCTGTATGCAATCGGGTCTTATAAATTTAATTGATATGTTACTTTTATGCTTTGTTTCTTTCTAACGGTAAAAAATTAATAATAAAAAAACTAATAATGAAATAATTATTTGCATTGGTAAATAAAATAAAGGCGGGTCCCAGTCCGCATCTGCATAAGTAAGTAGGCGAGAAATATCAGTGGGGCCGGGAGGCAAACTGATAGATTATGTGCCACTCAAATATCATAGGATCCTTTTGGCCGCTTGAAGATGAACGTGGGTTGGCGCATGGAGATGTTGGCTGAGCAAATTGACCGAGAAAGCAATGTTGTACCGTGTGAGAGTCAAGTATTGTAGGCTGCCAATCATCTCTCGATACATTCCTGGTTCAGGAGCAGGAGCTGCAGCTTCAGACATTAGAAATTTGACGGACATCGGCGTTTTTGCCTGTGCGCAATGTTGAAGATCAAATTTGTGCAAGAGCTTCTTCGTATAGTGAGCTTGTGATAGCAGGAGTCCTTCCTTGGTGCGGTAGAATCGAACATTTAAGAATGTTAAAGGGAAACCGATGTCCTTCATCGCGAATTGTCGCGACAAAGCTGCAACAGGATTGTCAAGACCACTACCAACAGTACCGGCCAGAAGAATGTCGCCGACGTAGAGAAGGAGGAGAGTAGTCTCTCGAGGACGATGTCGAACAAAGAGAGAAGTATCAGCGGAGCTTTTTTGCAATCTAAGTGAAAAGAGAGAGCGGTTGTGAAACGATTGAACCATGCTCTTGGCGCCTGCCGGAGTCCGTACAGAGATTTCTTTAACCTGCAGACATGATGAGGAAATCGAGGGTCTTCAAACCCAGGCGGCTGTCTCATGTGGATGGTTTCCTGAAGGTCACCATGATGAGCTTAGAATTGAATTCACACTAAGATAAGCAAAATAGATGAAAGAAATATATTATTATATCTATTTTTAAGTACTCAAATTAGTACAATTGAGGAAAAATGCGTGTCTTTTCCGTACCTACAAAAAAAGATTTATCATCGGGAGATTATTATTATTATTATTATTATCATTACTATTATTATTATTGGGACAGTTGGAGGGATGTGTGGTGTTTCTTTGAATGCACGACAAGATGGGGGATGGGGTTTGGGGCGTTTGACCATTGCCCACGGATTTTATTTCAATCGAACCAACATCTTTTCTTAATTGGGATAATAAAATATTATTTCTTAACTTATTTTATATAATTATAAAATAAAATCTCTAAACTGTTCTGGAATTTTTTTATCCATTAGTAGTAATGATGGAGGGTGTAATGATTGAGCTCATTCCGCGTTTCATTCTCCATATCTCAGAAAGTCTACTCCCTCCGGCCTTTGCCTCCCGTTGACAAGTCGTCCAGGTCGTCATCTTCTTCTTCTTCTATTGAGGATTGGTGGTAGTAGTTCCAAACGAGGCCATGGATTCGACTTTCATTGCTGCGACCGTGCAGAACATATGGAACGCGTGGAACATCCGGGGTTTCATGATCCTCAGCCTCTGTATGCAGATCGTCCTCGCCCTCGCCGCCCCTCTTAGGAAGAAGACCTCCAACGGATTCGTCACTTTTGTCGTCTGGTCGGCCTACTTCCTCGCGGACTGGGCAGCCATATTCGCTTTCGGGCTGATCTCCAATGCCGGAAACAGGAGCACAAACTACGAGACAGAGGTCGCCCAGGACGTGATGGCGTTCTGGGCTGCCTTCCTCCTGATCCACCTTGGGGGACCCGACACAATCACCGCCTTCTCCCTCGAGGACAACGCTCTGTGGCTCCGTCACCTCGTCGGGCTTATTGCCCAGGTTTTCGTGTTCTTGTACATATTCGTGAAATCGCTGAGCAACAGCGGGATCTTGACTCCCACCATCCTGATATTCGTGGCCGGCGTGATTAAATATGGAGAGAGGACGAGGTCGCTGTATCTTGCGAGCTTGGAGAACTTGAAGACGTCGATCAAGAAGACTCCCAATCTAGGTGATGATGTTGACAGTGACAGAGAGGACGATGAGGCTCACTTCCCTGCTGATATAAAACCGGCCTTCCACTTTCACAAGATATTCAAGGGCCTAACTGTCGATATCATGCTGAATATTTCCGAGCGGAATGAGAGCCGGGAGTTTATCTTGCAGAAAGATGCCAACGAGGTATTCCGCCTAATCTCGATCGAGCTTGATTTCTTGTACGAGGTTTTCTACACGAAAATCATGGCAGCAAACACTGGGTGGGGAGCATTCACCCGTAGCATCGCCTATTCCGGCACCCTGGCCGCCTTCATTTTGTTCTGCCTCGCAGATAAGGATGAGTTTCGCAAAGTTGACATTACGATCACATATGCTTTGTTCGCTGGTGTTTTTATTCTTGACGTGGCAAGCGGTGTGATGATCACAATGTCCGACTGGACGAATACCAATGATCAGACGTGCTTCTGTTTTCAATTAATCGGACAGGGAGTTTTCCCTTTCCTAGTTGGATTAGCAGTTTATGATGTTGTGAGGTTCTGCTTTGAGGGTTCTGCTTTCATAAGCCTCATGGACAGTGTCTGGTCGGAAAAGATGGGCTCTTTCAACCTTTTATCCCATTGCTTCAGAGAGTGTGGTCCTAGAAAATGTCGTAAACCAGGTACAGTTCTTCTTCGGCTACCCGCAACAAAATTCTAGAGTATGTGTTCACCGATCGATTGTCATCCGACTACAGGCTTTGTTTGGGAGAAATTTGCTGTTATGAGATCAACATTCAAGAATGCCACTAATCCCGAGCTGTGGGGGCTAGTTTTCAAGGACCTCGAGAGGAAGGCCACGAACGCCACTGATGCAGAAACAGTGAGACAAGTATATGAGGCAAGGGGAGATTGGGCGATTGAAGAAAGTTTATGTCACGAATTGCTGCCTTACATCAACGATTTCGAGTATGACAATACTCTTCTAATCTGGCACATTGCTACCGAGATCTGTTACAACATGGAGGGCGACGTTGGCTATGCTGACGACATGAAGATGTACAGTAAGATTTTGTCGGATTACATGATGTATTTACTGGTCAATCAGCCAAAGTTGATGTCTGCGGTGGCCGGAATCAGCCATGTAAGATATGAAGACACCTGCGTGAAGGTGAAGCTGCTGGGGAGGAAATTAGTGGCTTCAACCATGCAGGAGTTTTGCAAGCAGATCCTCGAGAAACACGCCAGCGTCACCGAACCGGCACTCAAGGTGAAGCATTGTGGACACTCTGTATTAAACGACGCGTGCAGCTTGGTCCGATTAATAGGAGGGAACAACAAGAGGTGGGAGATCTTCTTCAAGGTGTGGATGGAGCTGTTGTCATATGCAGTCGGACACTGCAAAGTGGACTCGCACACGCGGTTGCTGAGTGAAGGTGGCGAGTTCATCACATTCATATGGATGTTGATGGCTCACTACGGCATAGTCGCGCGATTCCCTGTAAAATAACAAACTTCTCATTAAGCTAAGGCCTTATTTACAATCAATAACTCTTTTTGCCGTTTTCTGTAGTGACACAAACATGCCCAAATGGCTTGGCCTGTCATAAAACCTTGAGGCAAGATTGTGAAATGTGAGATCGTTTGAATAAAATGAGAAGAGGATCGCTACAATGAAGATGACGTTATGGCGTCTACGATATGGACATTTGAATCACAAGGGCTTAACATTGTTGTGAGAAAGGAATATGGTCATAGGTCTTTCAAAAATTCAACCAAAGGATGTGTGCACGGGAAGCGACATCGTCTTCCGTTTTTCAATTCCTCTTCTAGAGTGTAATCCCTCAAATTGTGGATTCCTTCATTTGGCCACTTTTTAATAACTTAAAATGAGTTCATTTCTTTTAATTTAAAGCCCAAACTCATATATGTGAACCTAGACCTTATAAAATAGCATTAAAATGAACAAAGCCCATTTTAAAATTTATTCTTTTAATAAATCAAATAAAATTACGAAATTATTTTTAAATCCTTTCCATAATCATCTATTAACTAATTAATAGTAATTTCTTTTATTTCTTTCCCTTTTTGAGGAGATCTCATCACACAATCTTAGGAAAAATCATTCAAAAAAAATAAGAAATATAATCGCATTCCCTCAATTCTTCAATCAGACATCCATTCACCTAAGGGAAGGCAACTGCAGATTTTTTGGGATAGATTGAGGAATCATAATCTTCGCATTATGTCAATTCCCCTCTCCCCATAATTCAATTATATAATACAAGACACACACGGACAAAAGACGGACGCTCCTACATTCGAAAACACATAAGCTTTACCCCTCAGAGATTCTCCAGCACTCCATCCAAACATTGGTTCCGCCCTCTCTATCCAGTGACCCCAAGGTAGGTCTAGCCATGCCACTGAGATCCCCAGGTAACCTGATCGCGAATAGCTCAATGCAGCTTCACAAATTGATGGTCACGGCAAGGACAAATGATGGCTGCCCCGAACGACTCCCTGCGTTCTCCCCTCGTCATCTCCATGAATCCGCTCGGGGAACTCTCCCCGGCATCTAGAATCTGCCTTCCCTTGTCCAAAGATGAGGGGAACTCAACTACCACCTTCCATAGCCTCGTAGCTCCGTTGAAGTGCTCCCTTTTACTTTGGCGTTTTCTTGTTTGCACAGGTGCAAGGGTTAGACAGCCGACAACCAACTCCCGAAGACATCCCGTGGTCACACAAACAGGCCACGACTCTCACATCCCCTCCCTTTTATATGTCCTGGCATGATGGGACATGTCGCAGCCCCTCCATCGAGCCAAAATAGCTCGGTAAGTGCGAGCATGCCTTGGATCTGCCTGCGCAACCTTTGCTTTTTTCTATATATCTTTCTGTGTACTTGTCGAAATCACGCAAAACTACTTGTATTTGATTTCTAACTTAAATACAGTTCTAAGGACACCAACCAAGCTCAATTTGAGTTCGTACCTTATGATTTTCGAACAAAAAATTATACGGATTGCAAACAGCCGAGTTTCGCACTTTTGGATATGGTCGTTTACATTTTCGCCATACGTCGAACTTCAAATATATTCTAGACATGTCATACTAGCTGTATATGATGTTTTATAAACAAATTTTTAGTAGTTTTAAAATTACATGGCATTTACACATGAATCGAGTGTTTTCGAATAACCTAAACATCCCTAGATTCGGGTCGGCATGATGACAGTTCAATCTTTCACTCATAACTTTCTTTCTGGAGCTCTTATTGACCTAAAACGTATGCCATTAGATTGCTGACTTAAAGAGCCTTGTTTTGAGTATAAGTAAGTTTATTTTCATGGATTGAACTAGATGTTATATATATTTTTCTGAGAGGCAGCAAAACTGTCGAAGGTCCGGATTTGCATGTTGGGCATTTACTCTTTTACTCATAAATTTCTGTCTAGAACTTGTATTAACCTAAAACATGTGCCATTAAATTTTTGACTTAAAGGGTTTTGTTTTGAGTATAAGAGGCTTATTTTTATGAACTGAACTAAAAGTTATACATATTTTTTCTGAGATGCATCAAAGCTGTTGAAGGTTCAGATCTGCATGTTGGTCCCTCACTCTTTCATTCATAACTTACGTTCCATACCATTTATCGACATGAATCTTATACTATTGGATTTCTGGCTTGAAGATCTTTCTTTGAAGTATAAATATACTCGTTTTAATGGATAGAGCAGAAAGTTATACATTTTTTTCTGAAAGCGACCAAACTGCTGTAGTTGAATCGTTCATTATGCGCATTGTTTACATATTTCTAAGTCTGTGCTCTCCACTTATAGCATGCATACCTCACTGTTTACTAACCATTTTTCTATCTCGACGTTTTCACATGTGAAAATACAAACCCATCAATCCGGGTGACGTTTGGGACGTATTCGAGGTCAACGGACTCAAGCACCTCACGTACCCGTGGATCGTCAACGTCGTTGGTCAACTTCAACAAACCTAGAAGGAGTCCTTGTAGATGGTGCTCAAGACATGACGACACGTGAAGTTCGACCGCGGTAGATACTTCACAAAAGCAGCCTCAACTGACGAGCTTAGTCGATGACATGCCATCCCGGCTGGCCTCAGATACATGAGGGAGGTGCGGGCCTCCCCCGACAAGATAGAAAATCCACTTGTAATGGGCCGTGGGCCCAAGTGCATAGGCCCACAGTCACCATCCTTCCCCGCCCTCTTTGATCTCAATAATTGTTTGTGCTTGTTTGCATACCTTAGGCCAATAGGTTTATTATCGCATGTTGTTTGCTATCAACAAATATGAGTTCGGACCCAAAAGCCCGAATTGGGTCCAACGACCGTAAAACATTGACATGAGTCCGGAATCATGCCCAGATCGGGTCCAAAACCTGTTAAACAAAAGTAAATCTTTTGGAGCAAACGCAACCTCCTTTTTCGCATGTTAGAATGTAAGAATTAGTAAATAGGAATCCCCAAATCCTGTTCTGGTTTTCCGACTTAAACCAGTTTTCAAAACTAAGTCGGTGGCGACTCCGTAATCGTTTACCTAAGCTAAACAACATTTTTACGAAGCCATTTTGGACGAGGGACTAGCGACACGAGCCGCTCTTGATTTCTCCCGAAAATTCCTTCTTCGGATCATGCTCCGCTTTTCGCTCGGCGCCTCTTAGGAAAACAGAGACGATTGGCCAGGGCCCGAGCTGGCTCAGTTAGGAATCTAGGGAGTAATCACCCGATTCCCTTCCGTAGCGTCTGATGCTCGAGTCGTGATGTCAACCAGTTGGGCTTTGGGGAATGGGCCCGGATCCTCGGGTCGTCCGAACCCCCGCGCGCGTGCTAGGTTAGAAGGCGCGTGTACAGAGAGCTAAAGCTCCTATTGAGTTGATGGATGCTAAAATCTGTTGTCTAACCCAAACTCCAACGATCAGTAACAGGAGATATCTTATCTTATTTATTGATGATTACACTCGTATGATATGGGTATACTTTCTTGAAAAGTAATCGTTTCACTACTTTTTTGAGTTTTAAAGCCAACGCAGATAAGCAAAGTGATATTAAATAAAGACTTTGAGGGCATATCGTGGAGGAGAATTCATTTACAAGTCGTTTCTAGATTATTGCAAGCAGCAAGACATACAACGACAGCATACTATGAAGTACTCACCACAATAGAATGACATTGTTGAGAGAAAAAACAAACTATTGTTTGGATGGCCCAAAAGAAGAAAAAAATGGAGAAATTCAATGAAAGAATGGATATTTAGTATTGAAAAGAATGATACTTGGTCCCTAGTAGACCTTCCCAAAGGAAAAGAAGCAATTGGCTTGAAATGGGTGTTCAAAACAAGGTTCAATGACGATGGAAATGTGTAGAAGCACAAATCTTGTCTTGTAGCAAAAGGCTACTCAAAATAGCCCAGAGTTGATTTCACTGAGAAGTTCACTCATGCAACAAGAGTTAATGAAGCAAAATTGATGTGTAAAAATTATCAATCACTAAACCTCGCTCAAATATACCAAATATTGGAATGGCAGGAAGTGTTAATGATCAAAGAAGCACGTCAGGATATCGTTTATGTATTGGAACAAAACCCATCTCTTGAATTTTGAAGAAGAAAGCTACTGTAGCGTTATTATCAGTTGAAGCAGAATACATTGCAGCAAATGAAGAATTCATGAAGCATGGTTAAGAAGGTTATTGCTGGCTCAAGGTTGCTCATCCAACAATAGAATTATGTGATAATCAGTCAATCATTGCTATTGTCGCTGGTGGATCCCGTTTTCGGTTTCATTTAAAATGAATATCTTCCCTTGACGATAAGGCTTCGGTTTTTGAAAATATCGGGGTCGCCACTAACTTATTTTAAGTTCAAGTTAGAGAAACTAGAGATTCGTTAAGGTTCGAGAATTATGGATTCCTTCACATGCATCACAAAGAAAATGGAGGCTTTATCGTGTGTTTCCGATGTCCGATTTATTTGAGCTCGATTTTAGAAAAAAAGACATTGTTAGACATAAAAAAAGATCTCGAGCTCATTAATGCTTCAAATGTCTACGTGAATCATTTTTAGAAAATATTTCGTGAAAGTTTATTTCGAGTAAAACACAAGCAACATAGATTGATTAATGCCCTTAACAGTTTCTATGCTGAATATAAATTCAAGGGATAACCGGGTGTTGGTACTATTTCTCGCTCTATATAGAACGCTCCCGTAGCATTTATACCTCACGGTACCGTTTTCAGAATAGGTTTTCGATGAACCTGGCAAGCCGTTGACGCCGTAACGTTGATGAGTGCGAAGCCATCTTCAGAGTGTCTTGATCTTTGATAATCCGAAATAAACCCTAAAAAATAAGTAACTTTGTTGTCCTGATTGCGTTGAATGAAGTGTGTGCCTTATTTGTCTGCAAGACACGCCCCCGAGATACTTGCATAAATAGCGAATAAATGAAGTAAACTGTTCGAGAAGATTTTTGAAACAAGAATAATACGAATTCTTGATAAATAAGAATTAAAGTTATGTTATAAGGCAATTGAAAAAAAATAAATTAAAAAGAGGTTGAAAACATTTTTTAAGAGAATAAATTTTGAAAGTATAGAAGAAATAATTTCTTTTTAATGACAAACCACAACAGATTATAAAAATCATGTGGGAAATTAAATTAAAATCTAAAACAATAAAGAAATGAAAATAAAAAAATAAAAGCATGACAATGCGTCTCAAAGCAACAAAAAGATGTTCTATTTGTTTTTTTAAATGCAAAATAATAAGAAATAATAATAATGAAATAAAAATTGAGGAAGTCTACCCACAATTGTCAAAATTAATAAACTAAATAATATTAGAGACAGGAACAAAACAAAGTCAACCCACGTTTCGATTAAAACAAAGGCCTCTTTATCAAAAATATCCCCGTATTTACAAAGTTTTTCAGATCTACCCTAAGGTTTAGGAAATATCTCTCCGTATCCAGAACTTAGACCCAGTTTCAAAACCATCCATTAAAGTCTCAAGGTCATATTTTCTGAATGGCTGGAGAAGGAAAATCTTCAGGAAATCCTTCTGGGACTCCATCGAGGTTGGAGTTCGTTCCAGAGGCTAGATTGTCTCCTTTTGGAGTTAGCAAGAGTATAAATGATATTTTAACTCAGCTAACGATTCAGGGGAGCAATGAAAGTCTAGAAAGCCGAAACCAAATGGCAAAGGAAGTAGGCTCCATTGTAAATACAATGTTAGACGCTCTGGAAAAAGAAAGAGGTTTAAAAAGGCCTGAAGCCGAGGCGACCTCTGGACTGGAGAGTACAACCGGAAAACCAGTCGAAAGATTGAATCTGGGAGGGAGAAATCCCAAACAGAGTCAAGGCAAGAGTGTGGATGAGATGTATAGAGAGTCAGTAGCTCCTTTCATCTTAGACTCACAAAAGCGAAGTGCAAACTTGAACTCCTAGAGTGGGGAGTTGGCAAAGGACCTAAGGAAAGCCTTAGGCCTGGCAGAAGATACCCCAGTTCATTTAGACAACAGAACGTTTAACGAACTGGTAACTGCGAAGAGGGAAATTTACAGGCCCGATTATCCTCATCGGACTAAACAAGAGTTTGTTCCAAGGGATAATATATTAAAGCCAATAATTACCCCTGGTGCTTTTCTGGACATTGATTGTGAAAAGCATGTATCTGAAAAGATAGATGAGTGGTTATCACTTATTCGGATGACAGCATCTGCAGGAGGGGTACCTCCTGGCGCGGTCTACGAATTGTGTGTGGCAGCCCTCATGGGTACATCGCAAAAATATTGGAAAACCTTGGTGGCGCACACAGACATCAAGGAAAAGATAGATCAGGCGCTGACGGTTGACGGAGTATTAGCAATCATAGCTGATGCCCTGAAACGAGAGTTCTGTGGTTTTTCGTTATCCACTGAGACTGTGGAAAAAGAGCAGTCATTGACAGCTCTGGTTAAACTACAGATCTGTGATATGTGCTATTTTGATAACTACGTGTGTGAATTCCAGAAGTACTATTACAATCTGGATGTAGTATCTCAACAGTTCATATTAGGAACCTTTTTTGCAAAACTTCCTGAACCCTGGCCGGAAGTGGCGCAAAAGGCCTATGAATTACTTCTGAGTGAAGAGAAAATTGTCTCTGGACTCGGAGGAAAAATTCAAGCGGTGAAGTACGCAATGCGTAAAGCATGTACTGAGCTCCAGGTGAAAGAGGCAGCTAAAAAGCTACCTTACCTGAACAAGAGTTGTTGTTCTCAAATAGAGTATGTGCCTGGAAGGTATGGATGCGATACTCGCAGTACTCCAGGAGACTCATTGAAGAGAAGGAACTTTCCTCGTAAGAGGAAGTTCGTTGGGTACAACAAAAAGAAAGTTTGGCCCAATAAGGACTTCCAGCGTAAGCAAAAAGGGGGTCCTGCTTACAAACCAAGAAGGTTTGTGAGGAGAAGGGATAACCTAAAGGACAAAGATAGGATAGATGCTTTCAAGAGAAAGCATGGAAGAGAGCCTAAGTGTCCTAAGGGAAAACCTTTGAGCAGTTGTAATTGCTGCTGGTTTTGTGGTTCAAAAGACCACAAAGCAGATAGTTGTCCAAAGAAGAACCAAAGGAGAGAAAGACTCCGTATGGTCTTCCTAGATGACATGAGTTATAAGGAAGAAGTCCTTGCTTACGAGCCAATCGATGAGCAAGAGATTTCCGACTTAGACTCGGAAGTAGAATCTATATATGAGATAGTGTCAAACTATGATACAGACTCAGATGATGATTCTGATCTCTGGACCGAACATCTGTTCATGATGCGAGCAGAGAGGGAAGGAGATGGTGATGAGTTGGTTCCATTGGAAACAACGAATCAGGTACTGGAGGAAACCCACCAGTACGAAGATCCATCTCAGTCAATTCTGGAATGGAGGTTGCCAAATGTCAATGCAAGAGAAATTTATGAAGTATCGAGATTTAGGTTTCGATCCACAATAGATATCTCGCAGACAGAGGCGACGGCGCAAGTCACAAGCACTGAGCTTGAGACGTTGGATATCCCACTCTTGAACGTACAACGCATAAGAGATACCATGCGCAACGCAAGAGGTGTATATAATTATATACACATTGGGTTGATCCAGATAGGATTAGTCCCGCTATTTCATTTACCAGCGGATAGTCCTGTGGTAGCAGCAATGATCGATAAACGATGGAGAGAGTTTAGAGATCAGCTGATATCAGGAGTACAGGCCAATTTAGCACATGGCCCTGTATGGTTCCAAGTCCATCCAAACTTTATGATGGCTTTGAACGATCGCTGTTTGGGGACTTCATTGACATTAAGAATCAAGTCGATGAATATGTATCGTATGAATCCCCAGGCCAAATATTCGGCGTATCACACTAGGGTAATTTACCGATTGGTAAATACTACTAGTCCTGGTGTGAGGAACATCTCTAGACTTACAGAGTTGTTCGAGGAAGGCCATAACAACTACCAACAGTTCCATAGGCGAGAGGTGAATCCATTGGAATTAACCTGGCCAAGGAGTTGGGTTATGACTGAACCTGGTAGTAGCTCTAGGCCCATTAGTGCGGCTAATATCCGACAAAGGGGTAATGAAATTACTCTCATGTTAGGAGAACCGTCAAGGGTTAGTGAAAGAGCTGATAGGCATTTGCCTATGCTTAGCGAGAGGGCTGACAGGCATTTACCTATGAGGATGCCAATCCTGAGAGAACCGTTCAATAGAACGCCCTCTGAAGTTTCTTCAAGAGCTAGTGATGTGGGAGAGGACGTAATAGTCTCTCGACCAGAGGTTGCAAGTGCACCTCCACTAATAGAAGAAATGTCTCGAAGGTCTGTTGATTCAAGAACCCCGTCGCAACATACGGGTAGAATCGTAGGGTATAGACAGGTATCATTACCAGTCTATGAAGACCCTGTAGATCAACCGAGAAAGGAGTCTATACGGATGTTAAGAGTTACCGGTATGGAAAACTCTTTATCTAAGATTCCTGAAGTTTGTGAGGTTATCGAGCAGATAGCCAAGCAAAGGTCTATTGCGATAGACGATATCTGGAGGATGATAGAACCATCCCAAAGTATACCTGAGAATATTGGGTTTAGTGTCAGGAAGACAGACATGAGCACATATGTGGCTCTAACTTTCAAATTTCCTGGATACTATGAGTATTCTTTAGATACTTTGATAGACACTGGGTGTAGCATAACTTGTGCTAGACTCAATGCTCTGCCAGATGAGTGGTGGGAACCACTGCAGAAACCCATCCACATGGTTAACGTCAATGGTATGGCCACAATTGTTGGTCACAAGGCAAGCAACGTGCCTGTCTTTATTGGTGGACAAAAGTTCATCATTAAAGAGATTCTTGCACATCCTTTACTAGAGGCCGACATCATTATTGGTAACGCCTTTTTGAAGGGACAGAAGGAAAACCTTCCTTTTGTGCAGAATGAAAACGATGTTTCCATTGGTGGTATAAAGATAAGTATTCTACAAGAGCCTAGACTGCGGTTAAAATTTGGCTTTTATCCGGTAAAACGGACAGAATACTGTGGCGATATCCCATGTGAAAGAGCTTTCAGAGTGCGAGCTCAACGTGGTGATATACGGTTGGATGAGAACGATTCATGGGAACATACCCTGTTTTCTCCAACGAGTACCAGTAATAGTAGCTGGTATGACGACCTGTTTACCAATCCAAAACAGGAAGCGTGTATGGCTGTAAAATTAACAGGAATGAAATGGGATAAATTCCTGATAAAACTAGCCGATAACTTTAGTGAAGATCCGCTGAAGTTATGGACTCGAAATGGCCTAAAGGCTAAATTAGAGTTGAAAGATCCCGGAACCATTATAAGAGCCAGAAACATTACGTATACGGCTGAGATGGTTGAGGAGTTTGATAAACAAATTCCTGAATTGCTTGGAAAGGGTTTGATTAGGGACAGTTACAGTCCGCATTCTAGTCCAGCCTTTATGGTAATTAACCATGCCGAGCAGGTGCGAGGTAAAGCACGAATGGTTATAGATTATCGTCAGCTTAACAAAGCTACAAAAGACGATGGCTATAAGATTCCAACTGCGGGAGATCTTATTGATAGGATAAGTTTGAGTCAACCAAAATACTTTTCTAAATTTGACTTGAAAAGTGGATACTGGCAAGTCAAAATGGAAGAAGAGTCGGTTCCTCTAACTGCCTTCAATGCTCCACGAGGAATGTTTGAATGGTTGGTTATGCCATTTGGTCTGAAGAATGCTCCAGGCGTATTCCAGCGCAAAATTGATAATGCTTTAAAGCAAATCCGAAAATTTTGTGCGGTCTATATTGACGATGTGCTAATCTACAATCAAACTGAAGATGAACACATGAGACACCTTGATCAGGTGACTGATATCTTCCGACGGGAAGGTATGATTCTATCGGAAAAGAAGATAGAGTGGTTTAAGGAATCAGTTAACTTTCTAGGCATGGAGATTGAGCAGGGAAAAATCAAACTGCAAAATCATATTGCTGAGAAAATAGTTAATTTTCCTGACAGACTTGAGGATAGGAAGCAAGTCCAAAGATTTTGTGGATGCGCTAACTATGCAAGAAAGTTTGTGAAAGATCTTTCCCGAGATTTAAGTAGGATTGCGAAGAAAACCTCTTCCACAAATCCTTGGAAATGGGAAGATGAAGATACTCAATCCATTAGAAGGATTAAAGCAAAGGTGAAAAATTTGCCACAACTTGCTCTACCTTCTGATAAGGACGAGTTAGTCTTGGAAGTTGATGCTTCTGAAAATTATTGGGAAGCAGTTCTCAAAGTTAGAGGACGAAAACCAGAACCGGTATGCAAATACTGGTCGGGAAGCTTCAAGGGGTACGAACTACGGTACCCGATACATGAAAAAGAAGTATTAGCCTTAAAATACGGGATAAAGGCTTTTTACATCTTTTTGGCACCGAAAGCATTTTTAGTGCGATCTGACTCGACCTATATAAAAAGGTTTATGAGTCTGAACCTTAAGGAGGCTAGGCAAACTAGGCTCTTAAGTTTGCAAGAACAACTGAGCTATTATAAATATGAGGTCGAATACATTAAGTCCGACCACAACATAATAGCTGACTCTCTCTCTAGAGAACTTGCAAACACCTCTCTTTCTAAAAACTCTGCAGATGGATCCTGCTGCAAAGAGAAAGATATGCTGGGGATGCAAGAAAGAGGGACACTCCCGAAAGGTATGTCTTAATAAGGGAGATGGTGAGTATAGTGATGCTGGTTCCGTTTCGGGAACAAAAGCGGCAGTGCTCTGCTGGCAGTGTAAGCAACTCGGGCATCGCTCTTATGAGTGTCCAAAGAAGCTGAAAACTGCGGATTCCCAGAAGGGGAAGGCTGAACTTAAGGAGTAAGCAAAAGCTGACTCCGAGAGTAAGGCGAAACCAGATCTCCAGAAGGAGATGGCTAATCCCAAGGAGGCTGAGGCCAGATCTAAGGGAAAGGCGAAGGAATCCCAGAAGGGGATGGCTGGATCTAAGGGAAAGGTAATAACCAATCCCAAGGAAAAAGCGAGAGTTTCCCAGGAGGGAAAGACAGATCTGAAGGAGAAGGGTAACACCAACTCTGAAGGAGATGTGAAGAAAGATCTTCAAAAGAAGATGACAGATCTGAAGAAGAAAAACTCCAAAAGAAATGTGAAAATGGCAGATCTGGAAGACAAGGCAAAAGCCGAGTCAGAGGAGAAAGCCAGGAAGAAGAGGAAAGCCAAGAGGCTTGGATCTTCTGGTCCCAAGAGGGATGATTCTACAAAGGATGGTCCTAAGAAGGACGGAAAGGTTGAAGAACCTTGGTGGTCTCCGTTGACCATGGAGCAGTTCAATTACTGCCGAAACCACTTAGCCAAAGAGCAGAAAATTTCCATTAATCAAGCTGTGAAATCCTACAAGGCTTTGTTACAAAGCAAGGAGGAACAGAAGGAGAACATGGAAACATAGTATGCCGAGGAAGAGGCTAAGCTTAAGGCCATGATTGGCGAGCCAATTCAAGTGGTGGACCCTGAACCTAGGGGAGAACCAGAAGAAGCGGCTGCAATGGAGTGTGAGCAGTACTTCGACTTTGGAAGTGCTTACGCAGCATTGGAAGGCAATCTAGAAAAGAAGGAAAGCCTTGAGGAAGCAATTCCTGTAAGAGACTCAGTCAAGGAGTCTGGTGACAGCAGTCACGGTGGTAAGAACCACGATGGCAAAGGCCATGTTGGGAAAACCCAAGAGGATCTGGAAGGATCCTGGTTTTTTGATGAGGACTCATTTGAGGACGAATCCCTAAGTTGGGATGCGGCTGTAGTCTGTGGAGGACTCATGGGTGGCGTCAAGCATGGTGACAACCGCCAGATTGAGTTTTTCGCAAGAAAGACTGTTGAGTACATCAAAGATCTGGAGTTTAAACTATCGATTATGACTTCAGGTGAGGGGGAGCTGTCTCGAGTCGAGAAAGAAAGGCAGCAGATATTCTCCACAACGATGTCTATAATACCTGGGGAGGTTAGAGAGTATGAAGTCCCAAGGGTAATAGTAGACATGAGTGAATCCTCTCTTGAGGAAAACACTGTGCTTCAACCGTATCTACACTGGATATCGGGGAAGTGGCCGTCTCTGAGAATACACTCAGATATGGTGGGAGTAGCAGCGCCTTATGTGTATGCTGGGTTTGTGGACATACTGGAGATCGACAGATCAGAACCAGAATGTATGGAACCCCTGCCTACGTTAGTAAGGTATATACTCGGATGCCTAGGCTACGGACCAAAGTATGCCACGTCATTGATTACTAGCACAATGATGGAAGAAGAAGACCATCCGCAGTATGGGAAGGTGATACTTCAAAATCTGCAAGTATGGGACATCCATCCATGTGAGAGTAGACGTCTGACGAAACCTCACAAACAGGACCTCGATCAAAGAGGTTTATGGCGGAAATACTACAAGGACAAGACTGTCCGAAAGGCCATAAAGGTTGAGTTCCTTAAGGACGTGTTAGAGCATGTGTTAGCCCGCAAGGACGAATATTACGTGCTCTGTGATGGCATGGTCACCGTCACGATTCTTAGGTCAAACTTAAGCTTCATCGACGAACAAGCAGGAGACCGAGGATGGCAGAGAATGCTCGACCTTCTAGATAGCTTCTGGAGGCGAGAGAACTCTGAGCTGCACCTCCGAACCGACACCTTCGAGGTTTGGAGCAAGATTGCTGATTTCACCGACAAGGCCCTGAATCAGCAAATCGAGCAGGATGCAGAGAGAGCCCAGCAGATTCTGAATGCGGTTCAAGACCCGCAGGGACTCTCAGAAAAAGAAGGGGTTGGCGAAACTTCAAACGCCAACAACAAGGAAGGAGTCTCCCAGGACAACGCACCAATGCAGACGGGAGAAGACAATTGTATAAAGTTAGACTAGGACATTTTGTCGGTCATTAGGACCCCACTAACTTTTACAATAGTTTAGATTCCTTTTACTTTTGAGCTGGCAAACAGTGCATAGGCACCAGCTCCTTTGTGTATATATTCACAAGCCCTCTACCTCATTTGGGGAGGCGAATCGAAAAGAGAAATTCTCTCTCAAAAACTCTGAGTAAGAAATCTCTGAATCGCTCTCCAAATACCTTAAGGAACCAAGAGTAAGGTGGTTAGAATTAATCAACAATTGATTAATACTAACGGAAGGTCAGATCGAAAGATCAACAACCTTGCAGGGAGTATAGCCTTGAGCTGAAACCTTGGATGAGGAGTGTCTATATAAGACCCTCAGTGTAAGGGCATTGGAACGACACAGAAGAGCCTCTCCAGTTGCGGATGCGTTCGCTGAATTCTCTAGATTGAGAATTGTGCTACTCTTGGATCTCCGTTGCTGCGGAAGCTTGGTGAACCCTCTGAGCAACCCATTGGATTAAGGTATGATAAACTTTCCGCTGTGTAGTTTATGATAATCTTTGTGATCTAATAAGATCTTAAAGGTTGGTGCAAAGGCACGACAATTGCGAAAGCAAGAATCTTATGACTGATTGTCCAAACCCCGAGCTCCTACATTTGGATCACGGTGTGGGCAAGGATTCTGCTACTGGACTTCTAAACACGGTAGTAGATCGATTGGCAAGTATCTCAGTGCAAATCCAGCAGCTGACTGAACTTGTAGATAGCTATTCTAAGAAATTGGAAGAGCTGACTCTTTTGCAGAGTGAATTTGAGGAATATTTCCTTGAAGGTAAATCCAATCTTGGATTTGCGGCAAGTTCGAGATACTCTAACGAGTATTCGAGGTTGGCAGAATGCCGGCGACAAAGACAACTGAGAAAATCTTCTTAAGTCCGATTCCTGTCTTCGTTTACTGGTATCAGAGCCGCTTAAGAAGAATTAATTTTCTTATTGTCTGGGAAAATTAACCTAGAGACTAAGATAAGAAGGATAAATTTGAAACAAGTCGAAAGAACAGGCTACCTAGAGATACAATTTAAACTTCAGGCTAGATCGGAAAAAACTAGTAAAGTTGAGGGTATATTTGATAATTAAGCCTAAAACAAAAGAATTAGAGAGGTGAGACGGGACTAACCAAGGGCAAATCTGTTTGCTGGGGGTTGTGTAGAATTAATATGCGGAAAGCATCCCAGTAATGCTGAATCTGTTCTTGTATATATCAACCGCATGATCCCGATCATTCTGCCTTGTTGGTCGCGTTGTGTTGGTTTACCAACTGCATTTGCACGTCCTGGGAAACAGGCAAGTGTTCCACGCGATACTTCTGTGCTTTGGCAGGAGAAGGAAGGCGAAAGATCATCATTTCCAGTAGAGCGTTGCTGGCGGGAAGCTATGTCTGCACAACACGCTTCATCGGGGCCTTCCCATCAGGCCCTTCTCACCCAACTTCATGGTCACCTCGAATTTCCGCAATATGGGCCACAACTTGTCTTTCTGGTCGTTCACACAGGTATCGATGATCTGCTTGATGGGCTCATAACAGAACTGAACAAATCCTCTTTTGCAGGTAGCAGTGCCCGTCTTCTCACTAGTCCACTTCTTCGTAGCCGGGTCAAAGAAGTTCTCTCCCCATAGCTGTTCCATCATCTTTGACTCGTCAGCTCCGAAACTTGGAGGCATATATCTTGGCAAAGTTTGTGAGAGTGAAAGCCCACCCATGCAAACCGGCAGACAAGGCCACCGTTCCTTTCTCGGGATACTCTTGGACATCATCCAGAAGAGAGTCTTCATCTTCTTGACGCCTTTGTCAGCGGCCTTGGACGAGTACAAGGAGTGAGTCTGCTGGAGACTGCGGCAGTGGTGACATCGAGCTTCGGTGGTATGACCCCAAGGACACCCGGCAATGGATATCCAATGCCTTCTCATCGCTGAAGTCGCTGGTTAAGGAGTACGGACTCGATGGGATCGACGTCGACTACGAGATCTTCCCCAAGGGCAGGAATACATCCCTCGCCTACTGCATGGGGGAGCTCATAGCCATGATGAAGAACCAGAGCGTGATCAAGGTCACAACCATCGCCACCCGGATGCGTTCAAACTGAGGGCGAGTCAGTTTGACCGCTACGAGATCAACGGGAGAGGGATCCCGGCTTCCTTCGTACAGGAGAGGGTGACCTCCTGCAGATGGGGGAGGATGACCTCTTTTTCAATGAAGAAGGTGACCTGCGTTGAGCAGGGGATGGTGATCTTTGACTCTCAATTGAAGGAGATCTTTAATAGCCATGTGATGAACGGGTGATGGAGACGGAGTTCTGCGACGCCTGACTGGAGACGGGGTTCTGCGACGCCTGAAAGGAGGGGGAATTCTGCAATGCTGGGTGGGTGGTGGAGTTCCACGCCTTCGACCAGGGGACGGTGTTCTCCGATGCCAGTGGTGACATGGAGATCAGCCGTGAATTTCCAAGACAGCGAGATGTGCATCTTGAAGGACATTCCCATCTATTTCCAGTCGGGCAATTGGGAATTCAGGAAGATGTCCTGACTGTTTCTTTCCGAGCAAATCCCCGGGTCCGTGCAAGAGGAGATCCATATTAGCAAAGTGGAAGCTGTCCGAGGAATTTTCCAGCACCTTCAACCGCGTCAAACGGCTGGAAGTAGATGCTAAAAGAATACAACTAGATTTCCTCGTTCCACTTCTACTGCCAAAACAAGAGAGAAAAACAAAGCAACATCGGGCATCTTTGTCATATATATAAAGGGACATGGAATGAATTTACCAGGGGATCGTTGTCGAATCCACGCGATTGGAGGATAACTGCTCCAGGAAGGGATTGCCTTCCATTGGCGTATTCCAACTTAGATGGAGCTCATCGGCATCTCGGAGGAGTGATTGCTGTGATGTGAGTCTGGAAGTGTCGCTGATCGGAGAAACCGAAGGGGGAAAGCCTTCCGTTGACGTGTTTTAGACCAGATAGCATCCTTGTGAAAAAATGAATGGAGGAGCGTTCTTTTTTCTAGTCCTAAGCAGGCCGAAATCAGTTTCTTGAATATCCATCCTCGGTTTGATTGTCTGAAGGAATTAATAATCCCCTGCCACTGTCGTTGCTATTGCCGGTATTTGTATATGCTACTGTGGCAGTAAGGAATTCCCGCAGATGTAAAGGCCGTGGATCTTTTGGCGACAAAGGATATCGGAGAAAGGGATGGGGCCAAACTGTGATCCCTCATTCGCTGCCTAGACATGAACGAAAATTAAAAGCAAACCGATTCATCAATAAAAATAGAAGCGATGGAAGGAGTTTACCCGGAATTGACCACCTTAGAATGGGGAAGCGAATCGAAACCAACGTGAGGAGCAAACTGAGACTGCTGCGGCGCCGATGTATGAAGAGGAAGGCTCGGCCGGCTAGAATATAACCTCACGCAATTTCTACCGTGAATATCTAAAAGAGAATATACCTTGGTGATGATGAAGTCTTTTTTTGTTGTTTTTTTCTCCGTTTCTCCGTCTGAGTATAACTATTTATTATTTTTATCAAATCCGTTTTTTATGATTTTTTCTCGATTTTATAGATTATTATTGATTTTCGGTGATTTTTAGTGATTTTGGGAAGATTTGTAAATTTTTTTTCTTGAAGATTTTCAAATTTTTTTAAGAAAAAATAGGGTTATGACAGCTATGACAAAGAACCCCGTGTTTCATGCAAGTGAAAGCACATTGAATTTCGTTACCACTTTGTTAGATAAATGGTGATGAAGAAGGAGATATTTATGGAGTTTATTCATATCTAGGACTAGTCCGCTACATTTTAACAAAGGCCGTGAATTTCTAGAAGCTCGAGTTTTTCAAGAAGTTTATGAAGATTTCAAATTAGAGTGTCTTAAATGTCGTTTTTGTAATTAGTAAACTTATTAAGTGTGTTTAGTGGTCTTAGAAGTTGGGTGGTGTTAATATTCAGGAACTAGAAGGAAGTTTATGATCTAGGAACTAGGGTAGAGTAAATATTTATTATAGATCTTTCCTAGGACTTTATATGTGAAGTAACAATGATGTATGCGAGTAAAAGAAAGATTAAGAAGACCTTCTGATAGTAAAAAAAGAAAGAAGCTCCGCGGTTAGCTATTTCACAATCGCAATCTTGATTTTTATCTTGAAATTTTACGTCAAAAGATGAAATATGAAGGAGGATCCTGTTTGGAGGATCCTGTTTGCTACAATAACACAAAACCCATACGATCCTATACATGGCGTATCTTCTGGTTAGACAACCGAAGTTGATGTCCGTGGTGGCTGGCAGCAGCCACTCGTCGATTCTCAGGGAAAACGCAAGCATCACTAAACCCACCAAAGCTGAAAACTGCGGTTTCCCAGGAGGAAGTGACGGATCTCAAGGAGAAAGTAATTTCTGACTCCAAGAGTTAAGCGAAAATAGATCTCCAAAAGGAGATGCATAATCCCAAAGGAAATGAATGCTGAGGCCAGATCTGAGGGAAAAGCGAACGTAGAATCCAAGAAGGGGATGGCTGAACCTAACGGAGAGGTAATAACCAATCGTAAGGGTAAAGCGAAACAAAGTTCCCAGAAAGGGGAGATGAATCCTGAAGGAAAGGGTAACCCTAATCCTAAAGGAGACATGAAAGATCTTCAAACGAAGATGGCAGATCCTAAGGAGGGAAGCTCCAAGGGAGAAGCGAAAGCGTGAGATCTGAGAGAAGCAGCAAAAGCTGAATCTCAAAGAAAAGCGCAGAAGAAGAGGAAAGCTAAAAAGCCTAGGTCTTCTGGTCCGAAGAAGGACGATAACGTTGAAGAACCTTGATGGTTTCCTTTAGACACGGTACAGTTCAATTACTATCGGTGGCACCTAGCCAAAGAGCAGAAAATCTCCATCAACCAGGCTGTCAAGCTCTATAAATCTTTGTTGGAGATTCAAAAGGAGTAGAGGGAGCAGGTTGAGAATGAGTATTCTGAGGCAGAGGCAAGATTTAAAGCCTTGATAGGTGAGCCAATTCTGAGGGTAGAGCCCGAACCAAGGGCCCGAAGATGTGAGGCAGCAATGGAGTGTGACTTGGTTTTCGATTTTGAAAAGGCTGAGATACTCATGGAAGGTAATCCTGAGAAAAAAGAGAACTTTCAGGAAGCAATTCCTAAAAGAGGTCCGATCCATGGATCTGGTGAGCAGGCTCACGGTGACAAACGTCACAATAGATTTATCCATAGGATCTGGAAGGATCCTCGTACTTTGATCAAGACTTCGACAATTCATCCCTATCATGGGACGCTTCGGTGGTTTGTGCAGGACTCATGGGCGGCATCAAACATTATGACAAATGCCAGATTGAGTTTTTCACAGCAAAGGCGATCGAGTACATTGGAGTTCTAGAATTGAAGCTGATGCTTAAGATTTCGGAAGGTGAGGAGCTGTCGAACACCACTAAGGAACAGCAGCAAATACTCACGACGACGATGTTCATATTACCATATGAGGTCAAGGAATACAAGGCCCCTAAGGGGATAGATGACATGAGTGAATCCTCGCTCGAGGAGAACACTGTACTTCGTCCGTACCTACATTGGTTTCGGAGAAGTGGCCGTGCCTAAGACTGAGATCAGGAATGATGGGGTTGGCTTTGCCATACTTTATGCAGGGTTCGTGGATATTCTGAAGATCGATCGATCAGATCCAGAACAGATAGGACCACTACCTCAGTTGTGAGGTTTATACTCGGATGCCTTGACTATGGACCCAAGTATGCAATGACATTGATTACTAGCACTATAACGAAGATGGAAGACCATCCAAAGCTGGGGAAGGTGATCCTCAACAACAGGACCTTGATCACAAAGGTTTATGGCGCAAGTATTACAAGGACAAAACCGTAAGAAAGGCCATAAGAGTTGAGTTTCTTAAGGATGTGTTGGAGCATATACTACCCCGCAAGGAGTTATATTATGTGCTCTATGATGGGATGACAACCGTTACGATCCTTTGATCGCACCTGAGTCTAATTGAAGAACAAGCAGGAGATGAAAGATGGCAAAGGTTTATGGATCTGCTGGATAGTTTCTGGCAAAGAGAAAACTCTGAGTTGTGTCTCCAGACGAATACCTTTGAAGTCTGGAAGAAGATCGCTGACCACACGGACAAATCTCTTGCTCAGCAAGTTGAAGAAGATGCAGAGAGAGTCAAGCAGAGCATAGAAAGCCATCAACAAGAGTCACGACTCTCAAAAGCAATGGTTGGCGAGTCATCAAGCACCAACAACAAGGAAGAAGGAGTCTCCCAAGATAATGCCATGATGCAGACGGAAGAAAACAATTATATGACATTTTTGTTGGTCATTAGGACCCTCCACTAACTTTTGCAATAGTCTAGATTCTTTTTACTTTTGAGCTGGCAAACAGTGCATAGGCACCAGCTCTTTTGTGTATATATTGAACGATCCTCTACCTCATTTGGGGAGGCAAATCGAATAGAGAAGTTTTATCTCACATCTCTGAGTAAAATTCTCTGAATCGCTCTCCAAAAACAATACCTTAAGGAACCAAGAGTAAGGTGGTTAGAATTAATCAAAATTGATTAAGACTAACAGAACGTCAGATCAATAGATCAGAATCTTGAAGGGATTGAAGCCTTCGAGCTGAAACCTTGGATGAGGAGTGTCTATATAAGACCCTTAGTGTAAGGGCATTCAAATGACACAGAAGAGCCTCTCCAGTTCGCAGAATTCTCTCGTTTGAGGATTTGTGCTACTCTTGGATCTCTGAAGTTACGGAAGCTTGGTGAACCCTCTGAGCAACCCACTGGATTAAGGTATGATAAACTTCCCGGTGTGTTGTTTATGATAATCGTTACAATCTAAGAAAGATTGTGAAGGTGGTGTGCAAGCACGGTTGGTGCAATAGCACGAATCAATTCTATGACTGATTGTCCAAACCCGGAACTACTCCATTTAGATCACGGGGTTGGCAAGGATTCTGCTACGAGACTTATAAACATTGTAGTAGATCGATTAACAAGCATATCAGCTCAATTAACGCAGCTGAAGGAGCTTGTGGATAGTTATTCTAAGAAATTAGAAGAACTGACTCTCGCGCAGGGTGAATTCGAGGAGTTTTTCCTTGAAGGCAGATCTAACTTGGGATTTGCGGCAAGTTCGAAGTACTCAAAAGAGTTTTCGAGGTTGGCTGAACGCCAGCGACAAAGACAATTAAGAAAACCATATTAAGTTGCGATCCTGCGTCCTCATTTGATATTAGAGCCGCTTAAGATAAAATTTCTTATTGTCTGTGAGAATCTAATCAAGAGGATTAAGTTTGAGTGGGGATAAAATTGAAACAAGGAGAAACTACTGCCTATAAGAAGATACGTTTTAAACATTAGGTTAAATCGGATAAATTCAGTAAAGTTGAGGGTATATATGATAATTAAGCGTTTCCTTTATGTGAGCGGTGTCCTCCCGTCGATCAGCCGTTGCTCATTTCTTAATTTGTTCAGCTCATAATCTTTTCATATTGACATTGTAGGATCGAAGAAAAAAGAAAAAGCCCTCATAGAGTTTCTGTTTAGGAACAGAAATTCTGGGCTACAAATTGGAGACTTTTTCTATGGATCGACGGTCCAGATGGAAGGCACAAGGACGAGGATCCTGTAAGGAGGTGACTGCGACTACACACCAGGCGGAGGTTTGCTGGGCGAAGAGGTCATCAAGCGATAGGATTACCAAGGGGCGGGCAAAGACAGGTCTAGGCGACAAGCGACGGTTCGGCGAGGCGAATGAAGAAACTCTACGGCGAAGGCCAATGGACGACACGGGCAAAAAGCCAGCTGTTAAGGAAAGCTCAGAAGATATTGCCATTCGGAAAGAAATTGTTACCAAGATCTCTGATATGGAAAGGCTATATTTCATAGAATACTGGTGACAAAGGAAACATAATAAATATATGTGCAATACATAGTTACCGTATATACGTAGGACGCTTAATATTTATACCCGTCCTTAGACATCTCTACAAGAACACATCTCTACAGATAACAATCTTTTATCAATTTATCTTTTATCCTTTTAGTATTATGGCGTTCAGGTTTTCATTGGCTACCGCATTCTCTGTTTGCTTTCGAAGACTATATAAATGGCATCCGTAAGTCCTCTTGCGTAGGGCGTTCATATCCTGTGTTCTTTTCTTTTCAATTCATACGGCGACCACATATTCACAAGGAATATCAGGAGAATTTTAACTCATTTTCTTTTCAATTCATACGTATTCAAAATACGTATTTTTTTTATAAAATTAAGGTTGGGTTATGAAAAACCGCCCAAATAATTGTAAACAAATAATATTTCGTACTTCGTAATTTTTTTAAACACTGGCCTTATATTTTTACAAACCTCCACCAGTTGTCCGACGAGTGTGAACAGTGGAGTTGTGGAATGTTATATTTGATTACTAATCAAACCCACTACTTAATCATGCAGTGGATTCCCATTGAGATATAAATTTATTTAATAGGAGTGTCCCAGTAACAAACAGTAAACACTGTGCTCGGGATATGTTTACTGTATTTCCTTAAGACACACATTATGTATTAAACACTTTCAACAAAAACGCCGTCGCTGACCGAGTTATAATTTGGATTTACCGCAGCAGCTTCCGCTACATGGTCATCGCCAACCGCTCCAGCTGGTGGGTTTGAACATGAGGTGTTTCCATCAGGTAAACCTGGACTTGGGGAAATTACAGGGAAATGGTTGCCGATGCCAAAGAGAGACATCAAAAGCCCACATAACAGTGATGAATTCACTGCCTTCACTCAGCACTCGGGCATGGGAGTCTGCTCTGCAATGACCGGCTGCGTACAATAACAGCTCCACCCACACCATATAAAGGACCTCCCACATATTGTTGCGTCCACTTAGTAGCTCAACCAATTCACATGAGTCCTTCAATACAGAGAATGGGTGATTGTTCTCTTTGATTTCGGGTTCAATGACGTTGGCACGTCCCCCAAGAATCAACCTGCAGACCTCCTGCATTGTAGGAACCTCCGACTTCTTCCTCGCAAGCAGATTCACCTCCGCACAGGTGTCTCTGTACCGAATATGGCTGATTACAGCCACTGCGGACATCAACTTTGGTCGCCTGACCAGAAGGTACATCATGTAATCTGACAATTTCTTACTGACTAATTCAAATATCAACAAAGGAGGAAAAATCCCCTGCTCCAAGACAAACAAAGAGATATCCTTTAAACTGTAATGTACTACTTTAATCTCGTCTTTGGGAAAAGAAGATGTCATTAATCTCGTCTTTGCGAAAAGAAGATGTCATTAACGTCATCGCGTTGGCTACATGAAGAATAAAAACTCCTGCAAATAAAGCAAATGTGATTACGAGATCCCCTCCGTGAAACTGGTGCTTATGTCCAATGCAGAACCAAATGAATGCCACCAATGTGCTGTAAGAGGCGATGGCTCGGACAATCTTTCCCCACGTGGAATTTGACGCCTTTATTTTCGTGTAGAGAAGTTCATACAGGAGATTTAGTTCCTCCGAGATCAAATCTAATGGTATCATACCATTACTGATGTCTTCCCTGCTTTTGTTACATTCCTGAAGATCCGGCACTATATCCACAATGAGGCCCTTGAGTATGGTGTGGAAGAAGTCGTAGCCCTCACCCCGTCCTGTACCTTTCTCAATGGTCTTCCTTAGGTTCTCCAAGCTTGCCAGATACAAAGCCCGACTCCTCTCCCCACAGTTAATCACACCAGTCACGAATATCAGGATCGTGGGAACCAAGAGCCGGTTGTTTGGTAGGGTCTTCACAAAGATGTACATAAACACAGAAATTTGGACGACGAGGCCAACGAGGTGGCGCATCCACAGGGCATTATCCTCCATGGAGAAGGCAGTTATGTTGTCGGGACCCCCCAGGTGGACCAGAAGGAAAGCTGCCCAGAACGCCATGATATCAGGAGGGACCTGTGCTTCATTGTTCTCCAAGTTCCGGCACCCGGNGACCCCCCAGGTGGACCAGAAGGAAAGCTGCCCAGAACGCCATGATATCAGGAGGGACCTGTGCTTCATTGTTCTCCAAGTTCTGGCACCCGGCATTCGAGATCAGCCCGAACGCAAAAGTTGCAGCCCAATCAGATAGAAAGTAAGCGGACCAGACCGCGAATATGACAAAGCGGTTGGACGTCCTCTGCCGTTGAGGGGCAAAGACGGCGAGAAGTACTTGCACACAGAGGCTAAGAATCATGAAACCCCGAATATTCCACGTGTTCCATCGGTTTTGCAAGGCTGCTGCTATGAAGGCATAATCCATGGCCTCAGAGGGGGAGGGCGAAGACTAAGAAGAATGATGGCCTCAGAGGGGGAAGGCGAAGACTAAGAAGGGACAGATGTATAATAGTTCTTTTCATATGAAGATATTTATACTTCTTTGCTGATCAATGATAATTATAATATCGGGTAACCCGTCCATTTTTATGTTTCTGGCTCGGCTACATTTGGCCTATGGGTAGACTAATTCGGACTCGACCCAATGACACTTGGCTATGATGAATGGGTTTTCCAACAGGAATGACTGAATATGGGGCCTCCTTAAGTAAATTTAAGCCTTTTACCACTTAAACCAACTCATGTTCTTGGTTACACATTTATTTAATTTTAGGTAGCTATGCGTTTTAAATTCTTTATTTTAATTTGTTTCTTCAATTTTATATTACGTGGTTGTATTTGTCCTCGAAATTAAACGGGAAAGACTATCAAATTCAATTGTAGGTGTTAGCCCCATTATAAAACGTAGAACGAGAAAAAGAGAGCAAGAGAGAACAACGACACGTTAGGAACGGAAGAAGGGGAGAATTTTTATAACCGATCTACAATCCCAAAAAAAAGATACAAAAAAATTAAGAAGCTCTTTATTTATAGAGATGATGTAAGTAGATGAAGAGTTTTCGCGGGTGAAATGTCACAACATAAAATCACAAATACGTATAGCACTTCCCTTTAATGTCCATTATAATATTACCTCGTTAAAACAGTAACATGAAACCATGTGGAACAAAACTGTAGTCAAATTACAATACTTCTAC
Organism: Melastoma sanguineum; assembly: GCA_029817735.1. Lineage (NCBI taxonomy): Eukaryota > Viridiplantae > Streptophyta > Magnoliopsida > Myrtales > Melastomataceae > Melastoma > Melastoma sanguineum. The sequence continues at coordinate 172,437 of JARUPW010000315.1, forward strand.
TTCCTCCGTACAATATCACTTGCTTGAAGTTTCCACGTTCCAATCTTATGTACTAGTCTCTAAACAATCGTTGTAGTTGAAGACTTTTTTAATAAATCTATTACATTTTCTTATGAGCGTATTTATTGAACGTTAATTTCACCACTCTTCTGAAGATCATGTGCGAAGAGATATGTTATGTTCAACTACCTTTGATATATCATCCTTTTAATTGAGCAATACAAGTAGCATTATCTTCGTATAATATTGTTAGGGTATTCTTATTTACAGATGCACCGTATAACCCTCTAATGCGATATATTACATGTTTTTACCATACACATTCTCATTCTCTACTTGCTTCGTGAATTTGCTATAATCTCATAATGATTAGTAGATGCGACACTAATAGTTTGCTTCATTAATCTTCAAGATATAGTAGCAAATGTGAATATATAACCTCATTGAGGTTAACTATTACGAGGGTCCAATAAATATCCATCATATGCATATTCAATCAATTTCTCTATAGGCGTAAAAGGATATCGTAATCACGTGTCCATTATTCCAGGAAGATACCCAAAAAATATATGTATAATTAAATTATATTGTCTCCTTGTCAGTCAAGAACTATATCTTGTTAATAAATTTACTGTAAATGATATATCATGTTTACTGTGACCAGCAAGACATATTAATGCCTCAATACGATACTTCGAGAGCAATTAGTTCTTCAGATTCATGGTAGAAATGGAAAAGGAGAAGAAAATGAATTAGAAGTATTAGAACAAAATGGGAGATGAGGGTAATGGTCCCGCCCAACCACAAAGAAATTGTCTGTTTAGTAAAAAGAGAAATGGTACAATCGCCCGATTTCATTTGGTGGAAGATAATTCAAAAGCTTTTCAAAGTCAGGGGAGCAATTTATTTTCATTCTTAGAAAGTGACGGTTGGTGTACCAATGTTTGAAGATATCAAGGATAGTAAAGTACGTACCTGCATTCGCCAACTACTTACAAATTCTCTTTTATGTTGGAAAATAGTTCCACACCGGATAAAGAAAGGTCTGCGCTAATGCATATATAGGGTTAAGACCCTTCACCTAATTGCTAGCTTTTAGGTGAAATAAAACCTGACGCTATTTTCAACAATTTAGTGGTGGAAGATAATTAAAAAAGATTTACAAAGTCAGGGTGACATTTCTATTATTTTTCTTAGGGTCAATTCATACATTTGGCTTTTGCCTTTATATATTAATGACATGCTCAGAAATTGTCGTTTAGTATTTATTATACCCAATTGAGTTGGACCAGCCAACCTTTATCTTTGCTTAGTATTTTAATTGCATTGAAATTTACCCATAAATTAAAAGACAATTGACTTTAATTGGCAGGAAAGTAATACAAGGGGCTGTGTCGCTAAAGCCAAGATGACCTTCATATTACTTTTAAGTTTCCTTTTAATGTAATAAATAAGCATGATGAATGAAAAAAGAAGATCAAGCATCATCTACTTCAAAGATTCCACACCCAGTTAATTTGACCATCTCTCTAGTTGGTGAGGCGCAGTTGTCGGGGGGCTGAGAAGTCACAACCTGGTTTCCTTGAGCCATATTTCCCTCAACAAGCATTTCCGTCAAACCCTGATTTTTCCTAACAAATGGAGGAGGGGGGATCCTGCTGGTTTGAGCTCATGGTATTTCTTACCATTTTAAATGGTCAATTTCTTTGTCTCCCACTGTTGCCACAAAAAACGTATTCGTGTTGAAAACGGAGCACGTTAGAAATATTTGACAAAAACACTCACAGAGTTTCGGATGTGGTCGCCGGTAATGAATAGCAGATGAATTATATTAACAAACAATGTCAAATGATGTCTTACAATCAAATGAAAAAGCTTACAGTCATGGAAAAGTAAAAAAAATGAAAGTTGGATGATGAAGTCGCCGTAGAGTTGCTACCGACGCCGTGAACTTGCATACTAGTACGGTGGAAACTAAGCTTTGGTGATGTAATAGACGGGGTGTAGACGAAGGTAGATGCGATTGTGGAAACCAAGGGCCCTATGAGCTCACCCTGGTGGTGGAATAGTTTGGACGTAGGTTGGGAACAGGACGCTGGAAAGCTGTGAACTGAGGGCTATCAAACAATTAATGCACTTTTTGACCTTAGATGATTGTTGTCCCGGATCTTCTTCCCTTTTATACTGAATCTGATACGCCAAGGTATGAGCCACGCTTCCCTGATTTCTCTGCACCAGAATACCATCTTCAGTTATGGGGACGTTGTCTCCTCAACGAATCCCCTGGAATCTCGGTGTCAAGATCTTCTTTAGCCACGTTAGACATTCGTGTCTCTTGCGTGGACTCACCCTTTGTAGATTTAGTACTTTCCCTAACAGACTAGCATAATGATGGGTTTGCAAACACTCTTACAGACCCCTAGACTTACGGGCTTCCCATATAATGAGCCCAAACTTTCTGTTATTGTCTTAGTAGACGTGGGAGTCGACTGGCAGACTCAGCCAGTCTTACCTTCCGTGGACTTAGTAACATTTCCTTCTCATAGACTTAGTAGTCTTACTTTCCGTAGGCTTAATACTGGTTCCCGTCCTTCAATCCTTTATTTATCTTAATGGGCTGATACATTGAATTTATGTATTTTGGCCAATTACTAAATTAGACCCAATATTTTCTGTCACGTCAATGAAGACGAGATGGATTAAAAGCACACAGGTTTGCTCCCAATTGGGGTTTAAAGGTTTCTTGCATTCATCTGGCCGCGGCTTTACTGAAGGATTAACAGCTTTGATCAGTGTTTGTGCATCGGATCTTACCGGCATGTGACGTCAAGATTAAAATATTCTCTATCCATCCCTCAGATCATCACCCATTTTTCACTCCATTCGTACTTGGAAACCCAGATCCCTACGCTATACACCAGGGACGAACTCGCCGCCTTTGCTCATCAACCATAGGTGGGAGTTGACTCTGCAATGTTGATTCAGATCTCGGTGGCAATGTGCCAGATTAAACAAGCATATCCAATTATCAACAAAGGTGGAAAAATCCCTATCTCCGTTTATATCTTCAAGTTTGTGCGTTCTAATTTTTTATGTATTCGTTTCTAAAAAATCGTCGTAGATAAAGACTTTGTTAATAAATCTATCACATTTTCTTATAAACGTATTTGTTGAACGTCAATACCACCGCACTTACGGAGATAATGTGCGAATAGATTTGTTATGTTCTGTTCATTTTATTTCCTTTGATATGCTCCTGAAGATCTGGCACGATACCGACAACTAGGCCCTTGAGTATCGTGTGGAAGATGTTGGCCCAATTGCTTCGTTCCCGTACCATAGGTTTCTCAAAAGTTTTCTTTAGGTTCTCCAGGCTCACGAGATACAGAGCCCGGGTCCTCTCCCTGTAGTTAATCTCGCCAGCCACGAACATCAAGGATCGTGGGAACCAAGAGCCTGTTGTTTGGTAGCGTCTTCACGAAGATATACATAAACACAGAAAGTTGGGCGGTGAGGGCAACGAGGTGACGCGTCCACAGGGCATTATCCTCCATGGAGAAGGAGGTAATGGTGTCGGGACCCCCCAGGTCAACCAGAAGGAAAGCTGCCCAGAATGCCAGGAGATCGGGGGGGGCGCGACATCGTTTTCCAAGTTCCGGCATCCGGCATTCNCTTGCGCGACATCGTTTTCCAAGTTCCGGCATCCGGCATTCAAGATCAGCCCGAATACGAACATTGCAGCCCAATCAGCAAGTAAGTAGGCAGACCAGACGAAGAATATAACGAAGCGGTTGGACGTCCGCTGCCTAATTGAGCAACAATGGAGAGAAGTAGCTGCATACAGAGGCTAAGGATCATTAAAAGTGTTCTACTTCAATTATATTATTTAACTATTTCCCAAACACGTTGACTTCAACATTTTTTTTGCTTTGGCTTCATACTAGGAAAATTCTTGGCATGTCTGAAGCCGCAGATGAGACGAGAGACAACTTGTTGGTTTCCTCGAGATTGACCTTAAACTGAATTCTTGGCATGATTGATGCCATGGAGAATCGACACACGGAATTCCCGCTTGGTCGACGTCCAAACGCCCTGACCAAAGCTGCTTCAACTCGACACAGGTATCCTCGTACCTAATATGGCTGATGCCAGCCAGCCACCAAGGACATGTACTTCGGTTGCTTGACCAGCAGATACAGCATTCGGCGATGGTCGCGGAAGACGACGTCATCGTCCTTTCTTTGTTCCCCAACTGTAACATTTCTGAATAGTCTTCTTTAAGTTATCCAAGCTGGCGAGATATAACGCCCGGCTATGAAGGTTCTACACCCCTGTTCCTTCTTCATGGCGGTGGTTATGAACGTAGAATCCATGGAAGGAGTTGGGAATGTATGCACTTGTAGAATGAAAGGGTTTATGTAAATGTAGCAAGGCTCTTGGAAAATATGTAATATGATGTGGTTTGGTCCGACTGAACACAACAAGAGGATCATATAGCCTGCCCGACTGCAATTTCTAAGATTCCACACCTGGATAATGTGAAATCTCTACTTAACAGGGAACTGGTAGCGGATGCCATAGCAAGCCATCAACATCCATACAAATGTGAGGAACTCGCTGCCCTCACTCAGCAGTCGCAGGTGTGAGTCGACTCTGCAATGACCGGCTGCATACGACAGCAGCTCCATCCACACCTTATGAATGGCATCCCATCTATTGTCCATTCGTCTTTGTAGAAGTAGCTGGACCAGCCCGCACGAATCCTTCAGCACTGAGTGCACATGATTGTTCCCATCGATGGAGGATTCAGTGATGTTGGCGTATTCCTGGACTATCGATGCGCAAAACTCCCGCATGGTTGGAGAACCAAACCTTCTCCCAAGGAACTTCAACTCGACACAGGTGTCTTTATACCTAATTTGGCTGATGCCAGTCACCGCAGACATCTGCTTCGGTTGCCTGACAAGAAGATAAATCAGGTAATCTGATAATTTCTTGCTTAATTTCCTCTTCCTCTTCCAATTAGAATGGTCGTCATAATCTTCCTCTCCCTCGATGTTGATACAGATCTCTGTAGCAATGTGCCAGATTAAAAGGGTATTCTCGTACTCAAAGTCCCTGATGTAAGTCATCAATTCCCGACAATTGATTTCTTCAAGCGCCTTATCCCCCCTCGCTTCATATAATTCTCTCATTCTTGCCGCAACAAAGGGACCTGCTGCTTTTCGCTTAATATCCTCACATACAGAGTTCCATAGCAAGATATCAAAGTCTTCCCTGGACGTGCGTCTCTCTCCGACCAGTTTGTTCCATATAAAACCTGCTTAACATACAAGCATTGATCTATAAACCAGAACATGAGGAATTCGAGCCACAATTAGTCGAAGACAAATTTTACTTTTACCTAGCTTACATCCTCTTCTTGGCACACACTCTTTGAAGCATTGGGACAACATATTCACAGAACCCATTTTCTCAGACCACCTCCTAGTGAAGAGGTAGTGGATAGCTGAGAATTGTTTAAGTTTTACCAGAACAAACGAGAGTGCAACTATTAGGAGAAGAGGAAAAATCCCCTGTTCCAAGGCCAACAGAACAACTCCCTTTCCATGGAAACCCCGTAAAGCAGTCGTGCCTAACATCATTGTGTTGGCTACATGGAGAACAAAAACTCCCACAAAGAGTGCATGTGATTGCGAGATCGACTCCACGGAAACCATGCTTATCGGCAAGGCAAAACAAAATGAAAGCCACCTGGGTGCTGTAATAGCTAATGCCGCGGGCCAAAATTCCCCAGGAGGAAGTCGCCGCCTTTGCTTTCGTGTAGAGGAATTCATATAGGACATTCAGGACCGTCGTAATGCATAGAAATATCTTGTCAGGATCACTGTCGACGGTCAAATCCCGGCTCTTGTTATATTCCTGAAGATCCAGCATGATATCGTGGACAAGGCCATCAGCTATCTGATGGAAGGTTTCTGCCTCCTCCGTAAGAGTCGGCATGGTAGTTTTCTCTATAGACTTCGTCTTAAGGTTCTCCAAGCTCGCGAGATATAGCGCCCGGGTCCTCTCCCCGTAGTTGATCACACCGGCCATGAATATCAGCATCATGGGGACCAGTAGCCTGTTGTTTGGGAGCGTCTTTATGAAAATGTACAGGAACACGGAAAGCTGGGCGACGAGACCGACGAGGTGACGGAGCCATAGGGCATTATCCTCCAAAGAGAATGCGGTGATGATGTCGGGACCCCCCAGGTGGACCAGAAGGAAACCCGCCCATAAGGCCATGATGTCCAGGGGGACATATGCGTCGTTGTTTCCTGAGTTCCTGCTACCGGAGTTCGAGATCAGCCCGAATACGAACAACGCGGACCAGTCCGCCATTATGTAGGAAGACCAGACAAGGAATATCATGAAACGGTTGGATGTCTACTGCCTAAGAGGGGCAGCGGCGGAGAGGATGAGCTGCATACAGAGGCTAAGGATCATGAAGCCTCGGACGTTCCACAAGTTCCATCGGTTTTGCACTGCAGCGGTGATGAAGGTATAATAATCCATGGACTTTAGTCGATAGGAAAAGCAAAGACAATGGACAGACGGTGGATTAAATGAATGATCTGGACTGGCTTCACTTGACAAAAAAACATCCAGTCACTCTGGTAACTTAATAACTACCAGCCCAGAGTAAGGGATTCTCGCTCGAAACAGACCACACAAGACTATGACGATGACTTGGAGGTCTTCTGCATACAGTGGCTAAGGATCGATCATGAAGCCTTGCATTCATTTGGCCGTAGATTTCCTGGATGATTCCTTCCTTTCGTTTTAATTAATAAACAAAGACTTGGAAGATGGCCTCGTTTTAATTAATAGACAAAGACTGACCAGGCGATGTGGACGTCTTCTGCCAGTAAGGGGCAACAAAGGGGAGAAGTAGTTGCATACAGAGGCTAAGGATCATGAATGCTCGGATATTCCACAATTGGTTCTGCAATGCCGTGGATATGAAGGTATAATCCATGGCCTTGGAGGGTAAGATGCAGAGAGGACGAAGGAGAAGAAGAAGAAGAAGATGGATTAAGTGTATAGACCAAAATGTTACTCAGATCTGGTTTTATGTTCAGCTGCACTTCCATAGATCTGATCTTGGGATCTGAAAGTCAACCATGACTTCTGAATAGTTGGGATCTAAATATTTCTTTTATTACACACAAACCTTAACACTGCTTCCTGTCCCTTTGCTATGGATTAAGGTTTGTTTATTTTTGCTAAGAAGTCATTATTCTGTTTGATATAAAGTAAAAAGGGACCAACCTGTTCTAAATGATAAGTTGCTTGAATTCGTTTAAGAAGTATCGAATTTGAAATTTATCATGTATAGTCACTTCTGTTAGAAAGGCAGATGCGCTACTCTAGTCGAGTCCGGATTAGTCGGCACGAAGCTATCTATACCTCCAGCCGCCATCGTTATCGACATGTAGAGCCTCCAGCCATCGGTGACGGCATGCCCGTTTCGTGTTGTCCTTGCTGAGTGTCGGTGCACCACGTTTGGAAAGAGATTGATTTCACTGGCTGTCCTTCCCATCACCGAAAGCTCCTTCCCCAAGAAAAACATGCCCGCAAAGAAGCTCTCGATCTTTCCCTCGACTCGTCCAGCCCGCCATGGAGACCATACGGATCCTCCTCCCATCATATCAGAGTCGGCACTCTGGTAAGCTCGAACATGGTAATCATTCCTCCAAAATAAGCATGCAAGAGGGCAATGTCATCGGGTGACGCACTTAGAGTTTCATGTGGGCCATGGACTCCCACATTATTGGAGCCTCCAACTTCATCCCTAGCGGGTGTCTTTGTACCTAATCTGTCCGATGCCAGCAACTGCGGACATTGGCTTGGGTTGCTTGACCAGAAAGTACACCATGTAATCCACAAAGTCTTACTCGATATCCTCTTCGTTGATTCACATTGACATCTCAATAGCAACATGCCAGATTAAAACGTTATTATCCTGCTGGAAAGCCCCCGATGTAAGGCATCTGACAACCGCTTTCTTCGAGCGGTCGTTCTCCCCTTGCGTCATATAAATCTCTCATTCTTGCCGCATCAAAAGTATCCGCTGCTTTACCCTTTCTGTCATGATGTACTTTCCCACATAAAGATATCAAAGTCTTCCCAAGACATATGTCTCTCTCTCCGGTGAGTCTGTTCCATATAAAACCTGTTGCCGTTCAAGCATCAACAGAAAACAAGAACACAGGGAAGTTGAACTCCAAGTAGTTGAAGACAAGTTTCACAGAACCTAGCCTTCAGCCTTTCCACATGGACTGCCACAACATATTGAAAGAAACTGTTTTCTTCGACCACCCTCTTGAGGGGGCGATCAAAAGCTGAACCTTTCGCGAAGATGGAATGAACAACACCGAGTGCAAGTACCATAAAAAGGTGGCAGAATCCCTTACCCCAAGGCCAACAGAATAACATCATTCAAACTTGCATCCAGAAAAAGATGATTTCAGTAACATCATCGTGTTGGCTATATGAAGAATAAAAACTCCGCAAAATAGTGCATTCGTGATGCTGAGATCAAAGCGGTGAGGCTCGTGCCTGTCCACAAGGCAGAACAAATGTAATAGGTGATGGCTCGGGCAATCTATCCCCATGTGGAATTTGCCACCATTATTTTCGTATAGAGAGAAGTTCATACAGGAGTTTTAGTTCCTACGTGATAAGATCTAATATGAACCCAGGAGAACTACCCACGATGAGTGCCCTGCTCTTGTTACATTCCTGAAGATCAAGCGCGATATCGACAACGGGGCCCTTGATTATATGCGGGTGCCCTCACTTTGTTCTCGCATTGTAGCTTTCTCAATAATGTTCTTCAGATTCTCCAAGCTCGTGAGATACAGTGCACAGGTCCTCTCCCCATAGTTGAGCACACCAGTCACGAATATCAGGATCGTGGGAACCAAGAGCCTGTTGTTCGGTAGCAACTTCACGAAGATGCTGGGCCAACCTGGGGGAGTCCTTCAATACTGAGAGTGAGTGATCTTGGGACATTCGTAAGATCGATGTCCTAGTTGCTTACACTGTCAGCAGGAAACTGTTGCTTTCGTTACAGATGCAGAACCAGCATCACTATGCTTACCATCTCCCTTATTAGGACATACCTTCTTTGAGTGTCCCTCCTTCTTGCATCCCCAACATACCTTCCTCTTTGCAGCAGGATCCATCTGCAGAGTTTTTGGAAAGAGAAGAGTTTGCAAGTTCTCTAGAGAGAGAGCCAGCTATTATGTTGTGGTCGGACGAGATGTATTTGATCTCATATTTATGATAGCTAAACCATTCCTGCAACCTTAAGAGTCTAGTTTGCCTAGTTTCCTTAAGGTTCAGACTCATAAACCTTTTTACATAGGTCGAGTCAGAGCGCACTAAGAATTTCTTTGGTGCCAAAAAGATGTAAAAAGCCTTAATTCCATTTTTCAAGGCTAATACCTCATTTTCGTGTATCGGGTATCGAAGCTCGTAGCCCTTGAAACTTTCCGACCAATACTTACAAACGGGTTCCGGCTTTCTTCCTCAAATTTTGAGAACAGCCCCCCAGTATTCGTTAGAAGCATTAATTTCCAAGACTAACTCATCCTTATCAGAAGGCAAAGCCAGTTGTGGTAAATTTTTAACCTTGGCTTTAATCCTTTGAATCGATTGAGTATTCCCATCTTCCCATATCCAAGGATTCGTAGAAGATGTCTTCCTTGAAATCCTACCCAGATCTCGGGAAAGATCTTTCACAAACTTTCTTGCATAGTTAACAAATCCGCAGAATCTTTGGACTTGCTTTCTATCCTCAAGTCTGTCAGAAAATTCAACTATTTTCTCGGCAATATGACTTTGAAGTTTAATTTTTCCCTTCTCAATCTCCATGCCTAAGAAATTAACCGATTCCCTAAACCACTCTATCTTACGCTCAGATAGAATCATGCCCTCCTATCGGAAGACATCAGTCACCTTATCAAGGTGCCTCATGTGGTCGTCCTCAATCTGACTGTAGACTAACACATCGTCTATATAGACCAAAATTTTTGAACTTACTTAAAAGTATTATCCATTTTGCGCTGAAAGACGCCTGGAGCATTCTTTAGGCCGAACGACAAAACCAGCCATTCAAACATCCCTTGCGGAGCATTGAAGGAAGTTAGAGGAACCGACTCTTCCTCCATCTTGATATGCCAGTATCCACTTTTCAAGTCAAATTTGGAAAGATATTTTAGTTGGCTCAGACTAACCCTATCAATGAGATCTCCCTCAATTAGAATCTTATAGCCATCGTCCTTTGGAGCTTATTAAGCTGACGATAGTCTATAGCCATTTGTGCTTTTACTCGCACCTGCTCGGCATGGTTAATTACCATAAAGGCAGGACTATAGTTGTCCCTAATCAAGCTTTTTCCAAGCAACTCAGGAATCTGTTTGTCAAATTTCTCAACCATTTCAGCCGTATACGTAATGTTTCTGGCTCTTATAATGGTTCCGGGATCCTTCAACTCTAATCTAGCCTTTAAGCCATTTCGAGTCCATAATTTCAGTGTATCTTCACTATAATTATCGGCCAGTTTCACAAGGAACTTATCCCAATTTGTCCCTGTTAACTTTACAGCCATACACACTTCTTGTTTGCGAAACCAGTCATCATACCAGCTAAAACTACTGGTATTCGTTGGAGAAAACAAGGTTTGCATCCAATCATGCTCATCCGTGTATCACCACGCTGAGCTCGCACTCTGAAAGCTCTTTTACATGGTGAATCACCACAGTACTCTATCCATTTGATCGGATAGAACCTAAATTTTGGCCTTAATTTAGGCTCTGGGAGAATACCGATCTTTACACCACTGATGGAAAAATCGTCTGCATCCTGCACAAAAGGAAGGTTTTCCTTCTGCCCCATAAGGAAGGCATTACCCAAAATGATATCTGCCTCTAGTAAAGGGTGTGCAAGAATCTCTTTAATGATGAACTTTTGTCCACTAATAAAGCCGGTACGTTAATTGCCCGATGGCTAACAATTGTTGCCATACCATCGACGTTCACCATATGGATGGACATTTGCAGTGGTTCCCACAACTCATCTGGCAGCGCATTGAGTCTAGCACAACTTATGCTACACCTAGTGTCTCTTAAGGTATCCAGAGAGTACTCATAGTATTCAGGAAACTTAAAAGTTAGAGCAACATATGTGCTCAGTTCTTCCTTCTTGATACTAAAACTCTTGTGTTTGGTCACCTCTCGGAATGGTTCTATCATCCTCCAGATCTCGTATACCAGAATAGACCTCTGCTCGGCTATTTACTCAATAACCTTACAGACTTCAGGAATACTGGATAGAGAGTTATCCAGATAGGTGACTCTCATCATCCTTATTAATTCCTCTCTCGGTTGGTCTACTAGGTCCTCATAGACTGGTAATGATACTTGTCTATACCGTATGATTCTACCCATATGTTGTGACGGGGTCCTTGAATCAACAAACTGGTCGAGACATTATTATGTCATTTCCCACATCACTAGCTCTTGAGGAAACTTCAAAGAGCGTATGAGTTCTTGGCTCTCTCAGGATTGGCATCCTTACAGGCAACTGCCTGTTAGCTCTGTCACTAACCCTTGACGGTTCACCCAACATGAGAGTAATTTCATTACCTCTTTGTCGGATATTAGCCGCACTAATCGTTCTAGAGTTACTACCAGGCTCAGTCATAACCCAACTTCTTGGCCAAGTTAACTCCCGTGGATGCCTGTGAAATTGTTGGTAGTTGTTATGACCTTCTTCGAACAACTCGATAAGCCTTGAGTTGTTCCTCACATTCGGACTGGTGGTATTTACCAATCGGTAAATCACCCTAGTGTGATACGCCAAAAACTTGGCCTGGGCATTCATACGATCAATGTTCATCGATTTGATTCTTAAAGTCAATGAATTCCCCAAACAGCGATCGTCCAAGGCTATCATAAAATTTGGATGGACTTGAAACCATACATGGCCATGTGCAAGGTTGGCCTGTATACCTGATATCAGCTGATCTTTAAACTCTCGCCACCATTTATCGATCACAGCTACTACCACAGGACTATCCGCCGATAAATGAAACAGCGGGATTAATCCTACCTGGGTCAACCCAATGTGTATATAGTTATATACACCTCTCACACTTTGCATGGTTTCCCGAATGCGTTGTACGTTCAGTAATGGGATGTCCAGCGTCTCTAGCTCAGTGCTTGTGACCTGTGCCGTCACCTCCGACTGCGAGATATCTATTATTGATCGAAAACTAAATCTCGATACATTATAGACTTTCCTCATATTAACGTTAGGCAACATCCGCTCTAGAATTGACTGGGATGGATCTTCATACTGGTAGGTTTCTTCCAGCGCCTGATTTGTTGTTTCCATGGAACCAACTCATCACCATCTCCATTCTGCTCTGCTCTCATCATGATCAGATGTGCAGTCCAGAGATCAGAATCATCCTCTGAGTCTGTATCGTAGTTTGATATTATCTCATAAATCGTTCTACCTCCGAGTCCAAGTCAGAAACATCCTACTCATCAATTGGTTCGTAAGCCTGGATTTCTTCCTCATGACTCATGTCATTAAGAAATACCATTCGGAGTCTTTCTCTCCTTTGGTTCTTCTTTGGACAAGCATCCGCTATGTGGTCTTTTGATCCACAAAACCAGCAGCAATTACATCTGCTCAACGGTTTCCCTTTCAGATACTTAGGTTCTCTGCCATGCTTTCGCTTAAAGGCATCGATCCTATCCTTATCCTTAAGGTTGTCCCTTCTCCTCACAAATCTTTTGGGTTTGTAAGCAGGACCTCTCCTTTGTTTATTTTGGATGTCTCTCTTTGGCCAAACTTTCCTTTTGTTGTATCCAACCATACCTCCTAGGCACATACACAATCTTAGAACAACAGCTCTTATTCAGGTAAGGTAGCTTCTTAGCTGCCTCTTTCACCTGGAGCTCAGTGCACGCCTTTCTCATCGCGTACTTCACCGCCTGAATCTTACCTCCCAGTCTAGGAACAATTTTATCCTCAACTAGAAGGAACTCGTAGGCCTTTTGCGCCACCTCCGGCCATGGTTCTGAAAGTTTTGCAAAAAAGATTCCTAATATGAACTGCTGTGACACTACATCCACATTGTAATAATACTTCTAGAACTCACACATGTAGTTGTCGAACAAACACATATCACAGATCTGTAGTTTAACTAGAGCAGTCATTGATTGCTCTTTTTCCACTGGCTCAGTAGACAACGAAAGACCACAGCTCTCGTTTGAATGTATCGGCGATGAATGCTAATACACTGTCAACGGTTAACGCTTGATTTATCTTTTCCTTGATGTCTGTGTGAGCCACCAAAGTTTTCCAATATTTCTACGTCGTTCCCATGAGTGCTGCCACACACAATTCGTAGACTGACCCAGAAGACAATATCCCAGCAGATGCAGTCATCCGAATAAGTGATATCCACTCATCTATCTTTTCATATGAGTGCTTCTCACAATCTATGTCCAGAAAAGCATCATGGGTGATTATCGATTTTAAGACATTATCCCTCGAAATAAATTCCGGTTTGGTTCTATGGGGATAGTCTGACCTGTAAATCTCCCTCTTCGCAGTAACCAATTCATTGAACGTTCTATTATCCAAGTGAACTGGCGTTTCATCTGCCAGACCCAAGGCTTTCCTCAGGTCTTTTGCCAACTCTCCACTCTGAGAGTTCAAGTTTGCACTTTGCTTTCATGGGTCTAAGATATACGGAGCTACTGACTCATTGTACATCTCATCCACACTCTTGCCTTGACCCTGGTTGGAATTTCTTCCTCCCAGTTTCAACTTTTCGGCTGGTTTTCCAGTTGTACTCTCTAGTCCAGAAGTCACCTTTGTTTCAGGCCTTTTTAACCTTCTTTCATGCTCCAATGAGTCTAACATCTTGTTTACAATTAAATCTACTTCCGGAGCCGCAAGGTTTCGGCTATCAAGACTGTCCATTCCTTCTTGCACGGTTAGCTGAGTTAACAATTCATTTATACTCTTGCTAATATCATAAGGAGTCATTCTAGACTCATCAACGAACCCCAATCTTGCAAGAGTCCCGAAGGATTTACAATGGATTTTTCTTCTCCAGCCATTCTGAAAATCTAATCAACAGATAATGGGGTGTATCTGAAACAGGTCAAAAGTTTAGGCCACTCAGAGATATTTCCTAAACTTTAGGATTAATTGGAAAATTTTTGTAACTTTGGGGTAGTTTTGATAAATCGGCCTAAAGGAAATGATATTAAATAAGGAAGACTATCCGGTCCAAAATATAATGCCATGCAAAGTGAACTATTTTAACATCACGTCGACAGAAGTTATGGGGTTGAGAATCTGATGATGATAAAAAAATAATTTAAAGGAGAAGGATCTTGCCGGGAACATTGTGATTAAAACAAAAAAACACTGGATTAAAAAATGGCAAGAGACTATGAACCGCGAAGATTACACTAATTCTATTTCTCTTTATACCATAACCTATGCACGAGAAACGAATTAAAGTAGGGGTGTTCATAGATAATAATTTTTTATCTATAGTGTCATCATAACACGGGACCCATATTAAGTCTAATTTGTATGGATTGTAAATATGCCATAAACCTAAATCCAAGAAATAGTAAGCATTCGGGTCGTGAATGAAGGAAAGGCTCAACCCATGTATTCTTGTAAGTTCATAAAATGGTTACAAGCCTAACCCAAACATTATTTTGGGCCAAATTAAACCCAAGTTTAAGCCTGACTCATAGCCCAGTCCATGAGAAGCTAAATAGTATGAGATGACCAGCTTCCTAATTTAAAGCAGCCCCGGAGCCCTATAAATAGATACCTCTTCAAGGAATAACACATCACACACTACAAACATGACTTTCGCCGCCTACCACTCGCCGAAGTTCTTCTACGACGCGCAGTTCTACGGATCATGCCCCGATGACTTCATTAAGCTATCGATGCTCTATCGGATCATACCCAAATACCCCGACGACTTCATCAAGCTATCGAAGCTTCGTCGGATCATGCCCATTGGCCTCGACGACTTCATCAATATTTAATCTTGATTTTCTGCTAAAATTCTACAAGAGTTCAGGGTAACCATCCACAAACGTCATTCTTCGAAGATCAAATCAGTGGAATCACGTGCTTCGTCTGTGACTAGAGATAAAGCCCGCTACATATTTTAATTCGACAATTTGTATGTTAATATTTATGTGCGAGTTTTTAGTGTTTACAAATTTGAAATTTGTGACGGCAGGACGGTGATGATCCCAAGTGAGCGATGCGGAATGGCGTCGTTTCCAACTCGGGGACGGAACTGGATAGGGACCCGCCACAGTGAGAAGACAAGGTGCCAAAACTGCTGCTAATGGAATGCCTAAAGGCGACCGCGGAGGCTGCATGGTGGTGGAGAGTGTGGAGGAATCTCCTGGTCGCCATCGGGGAGATTGGTTTTGAGAGTTTACTTAGAATTACAAAAAATACATATTTTATATATGTTTATAATTTTCTATTTGTTTGTTTGTTTTTCTCTCATCGGGGTTTCAATGGGACCGGAGTTGGATGAGGAGGAGGATCCTCTCAAGTCGTGAAGAACTTTTTCAGACTTGTCAATGAAGCTGTCGGGAATTGCGTGTGAAGATGGAGGACGAAAGTGACCGACCAAAGTGTTTGTTCTTGGCGTCCGGATGAATGCAAGTATTTCTTCTTCTTTTTGTATCTTTTTTGTTAATTGTCATCATCGAACTTGTGTTGCAGAATCCCAGTAACTGATACCAACATACCACACCACCCAACTTCTTCGATGGAAGCGAGCTTTATACCAAGCGGCTGTCCAGAACTTGTGGAATGCGTGGAACGACCAAGCGTTCGTGATCCTTCGCCTCTCTTTATTCAGCTCATACTTACATTTACCGCTCATCTAAGGCAGAAGACATCCAACAGCATCATCATATTCATCGTTTGGTCTTTCTACTTACTATCATATTGGGCCGCATCGTTCGTATTTCGGCAAATCTCATGTACTGGATTGTCAGCTCTTGCTTAACCAAAGGCGTCCAAGTCCCATCTCCCTTCTTAGTCTTCGCCTTCCCCCGCTGAGGCCATCAATCTTCTTAGTCTTCGCCCTCCCCCTCTGAGGCCATGCTTTATGCCTTCATAGCAGCGGCCTTGCAGAACCGATGGAACACGTGGAATATTCGGGGTTTCATGATTCTTAGTGTCTGCGTGCAGGTACTTCTCGCCACCTTTGCCCCTCAATGGCAGAAGACGTCCAACCGCTTCGTCATGTTCACGGTCTGGTCTGCTTACTTTCTATCTGACTGGGCCGCAACGTTTGCATTCGGGCTGATCTCGAATGCCGGGTGCCGGAACTTGGAGAACAATGAAGCACAGGTCCCTTCTGATGTCATGGCGTTCTGGGCAGCTTTCCTTCTGGTCCACCTGGGGGGTCCCGACAACATAACTGCCTTCTCCATGGAGGATAATGCCCTGTGGATGCGCTACCTCGTTGGCCTCGTCGCCCAAATTTCTGTGTTTATGTACATCTTTGTGAAGACCCTACCAAACAACAGGCTATTGGTTCTCACGATCCTGGTATTCGTGACTGGTGTGATTAACTATGGGGAGAGGAGTCGGGCTCTGTATCTCGCAAGCTTGGAGAACCTGAAGAAGACCATTAAGAAAGATACAGGAGAGGAACAAAGTGATGGTCACACCATACTAAAGGGCCTCGTTGTGGATATCGTGCCGGATCTTCAGGAATGTAACAAAATCTGGAAGCACATCATTTATTGGGATTCTTCGTCAACATCATATTTGATCTCGGAGGAACTAAATCTCCTGTATGAACTGCTCTACACGAAAATAAATGCGTCAAATTCCACGTGGGGAAGGATTGTCCGAGCCATCGCCTCTTACAGCACATTGGTGGCATTCATTTGGTTCTGCATTGGACATAAGCACCAGTTTCACAGAGGGGATCTCGTAATCACATTTGCTTTATTTGCAGGAGTTTTTATTCTTCATGTAGCCAACACGATGACGTTAATGACATCTTCTTTTCAAGACAAGAGTTTAAATGATCTCTCTTTGTTGGTCTTGGAGCTGGGGATTTTTCCACCTTTGTTGATATTTGGATTGGCTTTAATTGGTGAACTCACTCGCTTACGCTCAGTCTTTGAACGCATACTTTTTGGAAGGGATTGGTCGAAAAAAATGGCATTTTTCAACATCTTGTCCCATTGGTTCAAACAGAGCACCCTAAAGAAAGCTCGGAAGAAAGGTAAAAAGTACACTCACTTTGTCTTCCACTACTCTCATGTGCTCAAACCGATCGATGCTTCTACAATGATAGCAGGTTTTATATGGAACAAGCTAGCAGGAGAGAGACACGTGTCCTGGGAAGACATTGATAAATCGTTGTGGAGCTCTGTATACGAGGACTTCAAGGAAAAGGCTAAGGAGGCAATGCATGCGGCAAAATTGAGAGAATTATATGAAGCGAGGGGAGATTGGGCTCTCAAACAACTCGGTTGTGACCAACGGATCCCATATATCGAGGGCTTCCAGTTCGAGCATACGCTTTTGATCTGGCACATTGCTACCGAAATCTGCTTCAACTTGAGAGCAGGGGAAGATTACGTCTATAATGAAGACATGGAGAAGAAGAGGAGATTCAGTAAGAAATTGTCAGATTACATGATGTACCTTCTCGTCAGGCGACCAAAGTTGATGTCTGCAGTGGCTGGAATCAGCCATATTAGGTACAGAGACACCAGTGCGGAGGTGAAGCTGCTTGCGAGGAAGAAGTTGGAGGTTCCTACAATGCAGGGGTTCTGCGAGTTGATTCTTCGGGAACGTGCTAACATCATTGAACCCGAAATCAAAGAGAACAATTACCCATTCTCAGTATTGAAGGACTCATGTGAGTTGGTTAAGCTACTAAGTGGATGCAACAATATGTGGGAGGTCCTTTATATGGTGTGGGTGGAGCTGTTGTTGTACGCAGCCGGTCATTGCAGAGCAGACTCCCATGCCCGAGTGCTGAGTGAGGGCAGCGAATTCATCACTGCTATATGGGCTTCGATGTCTCTCTATGGCCTCGGCAACAACTTCCCTGTAATTTCCCCAAGTCCAGGTTTACCTGATGGAAATACCTCATGTTCAAACCCTCCGGCAAGTCGCCGCGGTCGTCGATAACAACATCGTGGAAGATCCAAATGCCAGTCAAGCGGCTGTAGGTGCATTGAGGGTGCCGCAAGGGGTCAAGGACGCCGATCAAGTCGCCGTGGTTGGCGATGACCACATAGCGGAAGCTGCTGCGGTAAATCCAAATTATAACTCGGTCCGCGACGGCGTGTTTGTTGAAAGTGTTTAATACATAATGTGTGTCTTAAGGAATCACAGTAAACATATCACCAGCACAGTGTTTACTGTTTGTTACTCGGACACTCCCATTAAATAAATTTATATCTCAATGGGAATCCACTGCATGATTAAGTAGTGGTTTGATTAATAATCAAATATAACATTCCACAACTCCACCGTTCACACCCAAGGGCCTCATGGTGGAGGTCGTGCCGGAACGTTGTAACGAAACGAGGAGGTTTATATAAATATAAGGTTAGTATTTAAAAAAAATTATAAAGTACGAAATATTATTTGTTTACCGTCATTAGGATGGTTTTTCAAAATCCGTCCTTAATTTTATAAAAAAATGCATGTTTTGGAAAACCACTCATGGAATGATTATATATATATTTTTTTAAATGTGGGAAGGGAATGGTGCGTTTTGAAAATTCCTTCTCCAAAGTAATTTATTTTAATATGAAGGAGGCGGATTTCCAAAAAAAGGAAGAATGACGAGTTTTCGAAGGCCTCCTTCTTCGTAAAATTAAAAGCTAAAGACTATATTTNAGCTTCTTCTAAAGAAAGGCGATGACGTCATCTTCCACCCCATACTCAAGGGCCTCATGGTGGAGGTCGTGCCAGTGCCGGATCGTCGTAACGAAACAAGGAGGTTTATACAGATATAAGGTCAGTATTTAAAAAAAATTACGAAGTACGAAATGTTATTTGTCTACAGTTATTTGGGTGGTTTTTCATAACCCAACCTTAATTTTTTGTATTTTGGAAAACCGCCTATTGAATGATTATATATTTTTTTCAGGGAAGGGTGTGCTTTGAAAATTCATCCTCCAAAGTAAATTATTTTAACACGAAGCGTGCGGATTTTTACAAAGAGGAAAAATGACGAGTTTTCAAAGGTCGCCCTTCTTCGTAAAATTAAAATTAAAGGTTGAGGACTGTATTTTTTAGATTTTGAAAACTAAAATAGTAATTGACTAGTTTTTTAAGGACTAACTTTAGATCCGTAAAAAACTCATGTAACAAGAGCGGGGAAAAGATTACATGGTCGGTGTATGAACCTCTCTCTACACGAAAATAAGAGGGCAGCAAATTTGAAGATCAAGACTCAATAATTCGAGAAGATGGGGATCGTCCAGTCAGAGTCTTTCTTTACTAATTTGTTTGAGATTATATCAACACAAACAAACAATCAAACAAAGGTTGGCTGAGCAATCCTTTTTTGAATAGTTAGCCTTCTTAAAACACGTTTCTTTTTTACTTATAATAATAATGATGATAATAATATAATTGAAGTTCACACCACACTGAAGAAAAAGAGAAATGATTACGGAGGTTGAAATGAATGTGTACTTTCACTACATACGTTACCTTTTTTTTTATATTGATGCTAGACATTTCAGGCTGTTGAGACATGTCGATATGACAGTTGATATTGGAAGAATGGATGACATACCGTCGACGAAACTCGTCACTGAAATTAGCATTTACAGAATCATCATCCTTTGTCTTACCTTCATGGTCCCCGCAGCTAATCTCCAACTCCGACGTCAAAGTTTCAATACTTTTTCGTAGTTGACGAAATGATGCGTCCGATTTCCCGGTAAAAAAGCATATACGTCTGCATGCTGTCATGAGATACTCAGGTGCAGATCAGAAATGTTAACACCATATTCCTGGCCTGAAAATCCTTCGCAGATTATATTTTTAGCTGTCTTTGTTCATGACACGAACCTTATATTTTCGCAACATAGAATAGGGGGGAACACGGAAAACTAAAGGTCTCAAAATGTAAGCAGCTGCAACTGAGTTGGACAGCATCGGTGCTCACCGTCATAACACGAAAGAATATATACCCTTGTGATGTTCCCGTCGAGTAAATTTTTCATGTAAAATCTTGATTCCTTTTGTATCTCAGACTGAACCTTACGAAAAGAGGTCATGGTGTATAATCGACGTGCATCTTCCTCAAGTCGGCGCAACATCGTAATTGGCCTGAAAGCTTTCTGCTATGAGTTAAAATCCTCCTGATATTCTTTGTGACAAAGATCAGCTGCTGCACGCTCAAAATTGTGTACGAAATCATGCAATTTATAATTCACATTGACATATCCCTTCATGTATGCATGCATTCGTTCGCAGCGTTGAGTGCTTCTAAGCATCGCAAAAAAATGTCCTAGAAGATACGTTTGCCACCACATATGTCTGCATACAAAAATCTGTTGTGGCCATCTAATGCTTATCGATCTTGTATGTGTCACTAAAGTATACCACTCCTCTTCAACTTCTTCAGATGGTCTACTGCTGTACATGAAGGACGAAATACGGGCTCGCATTGCCTGATCCTATATACGACGCGTAATGTTCCGACTGAAATGCCAAAGACATAACCTCTGTCTTGTAAATGGCCAAACTTCGGCGTTCGTGACAACGCTAATCGGATGCTTCCCTCCTGTGACATGTGTATGAGTACGCTGGAGTCAAGTGTAGTCAGCATTGGTTTCAGAAGTCATTAAGGTAGACCCAAAGAAAATAGTTTGATGATGATGCTTCACAATCATGATGATGACCATTTGCATTCCATATTTATTTTTCTTGAATGTCGAGTCTAGAGCTACGATATCAGTGAATGATTGGTAATCAGATATGAAGGTACTATTAGCCCAATATGTGCGACTGGCTTTATTTTTTTCAACAAATATTTCAAAGGACATACAAGTTTCACCATTTCTCCTATAAAGGAGGTATGCAAGGACGGGATCACAACCATCATAATCCCCAACTGACTCTTCCTTCAGCTTTCGGTTATTGAGGTCATTCATTAGGAAACCAACTCGTGATGTCCACCAGATGCGTGTACAAGTAGTCGCATAATATCGCACTGTCTATATCCAACGTCAAGCATTCGACGTACAAATGTCATATCGTGGTCGAAAATGTTGTGCCTTTCTCGCCTGAAATAGGGCAAACCATTACTCACCGTTTCCAACTGAACAGCAACCAAAGTCCATTGTCCATTAACATTGACTCCAGCTTTGAAGAAACAATTGCAACCTGCCTTAACAGACGCCTTAACCCGACTATTGGCCGTCAACACAAAGGAATCGGAATATTCCCCTTCCCTTGAGCAAACTCACTTTCTCATGACGCATTCACCGTTTCAAGGTTTTTGACGATCTCTTTTCATAACTGAAATGCCATGAACCGTCGCATACATTTTAATGAACTTTTCAACTTCTTCAGCAGTACAAAATGACATATTCAACAACTGATCTTCATTCATATCCGTGAGTATATCGAAGAAGTCATTCATATCCTGCTCACCTACAATCACATATATCAAATGAAGAGGTTAACAACAACTTCTGATTTTCCCGGCAAAATTCGATGTCCAAAGCACGTTATGAGGGACAATTTTGGGTGCAAAAGAGCCTTCACATTTTGCTTCCACTCAAGATTCGATGAATAATCATTTCCTCAGTGGTTCTTTGCCGAAATTTCCTGGGAATGGTAACCTGCTGGAGATGGTCCTAAGCTTCACGAACATTTCAGGGGCATTGCTAGAGTCGATTGCAAAATTACAAGGTCTGCAAAGCATCAGCTTGGCTAACTGCTGTTTCACGGGATTAATTCCGTCCTCAGTGGAAAATCTATCGTAGTTTACTTATTTTGACTTCTCGTCGAACTATCACGGAAAAGGTTCTATCTGTTTGGTCCGCTCCCAACCATCAGGTTGCTTAGGAACATCACATAAATGGCTCTGTCTCATAACAACGTGACCGGAGACAACCACTCTATAAGCAGGGGTGACCTTAGAATGTTGGCGAACCTCAACCTACATGGGACACGACTCATTAAAGGGTACAATACCTTACTCCCGTTGGCGAGCCAAAAATGGTGCACAGGAAGGGTACACAGCTTGCTTAGGAACCTCACAGAAATGGTTCTATCTCATAACAACCAAACCTCGAACGGGGTCGGTTGTGTGCCAAGCTGGTGCAAAAGAGGCTGATGTTCACGGAATCTTGGGTGGAAGCAAAACAAGAAGTAAAGAAATGGATAAAGGGAGGAAAAATATTTTTCATCGACACTTGGATGGAAGCAAAACGGGAAGCCAATAAATGGATAAAGGGAAGAAGCATATGTTCACCGAATCTGGGGTGATCCTGGTTGAAGACACTTTCCATTTCTTCAGGTGACGGAGAAGGAAGCTGGGATTCCACTTGCAAAGTCGGTTGAAGATGGTTTGTGGCAAAGTCGGTTGAAGTTGGTCGAGGACGCCGATCAAGTCGCCGTGGTTGGCGATGGCCACATAATTTGGTAAATCCAAATTATAACTCGGTCCGCGGCCGCTTGTTTGTTGAAAGTGTTTAATACGTAATGTGTGTCTTAAGGAATTACAGTAAACAGATCCTCAGCAGAGTGTTTATTTTTTGTTACTCGGACACTGCATGATTAAGTAGTGGGTTTGATTAGTAATCAAAATAACATTCCCCAAATCCACTGTTCACACCAGTCGGACAACTGATCAAGGCAGCCCCAAGAGCTACTAGTGGTTTATGCCCAACAACACACCCCAAATAGCTTCTTTTAAAGTAAGGCGATGACGTCATCTTCCACCCCATACTCATGGGCCTCCTGGTGGAGGTCGTGCCTGATCGTCGTAAAGAAAAAGGGGATTTGTAAAGATATAAGGTTAGTATTTTAAAAAAATTACGAAGTACTCAATATTATTTGTTTATCGTCATTAGGACGATTTTTCAGAACCCGTCCTTAATTTTATACAAACTTGAATGTTTTGAAAAACTGCCCATTAAATGATTATATGTTTTTTTCAGTGAGGGAAAGGAAGGGTGCGTTTTGAAAATTCCTTCTGCAAAGTAATTTATTTTAACATGAAGGAGGCGGATTTCTACAAAGAGGAAAAATGACGAGTTTTTAAATGCCGCCTTCTTCGTAAATTTAAAATTAATGGCTGAGAACTATATTTTTGAAATTTTGAAAATTGAAATCGTAATTGACTAATTTTTTAAGGGCTAACTTTACATCCGTAAAAAACTCATGTAACAAGAGCGGGGAAAAGATTACATGGTCGGTGTATGAACCTCTCTACACGAAAATAAGATGGCAGCAAATTCAAAGATCAAGACACAATAATTCGAGAAGATGGGGATCGTCCATTCCGAGTCTTTCTTTACTAATTTGTTTGAGATTATATCAACACAAACAAACAAACAAAGGTTGGGTGAGCAATCCTTTTTTGAATTGTTATCCTTCTTAAAACACGTTTCGTTTCTTTACTTATAATAATAATGATGATAATAATATAATTGAAGTTCACACCACACCGAAGAAAAAGATAAATGATTAAGGAGGTTGATATGAATGTGTACTCGAGGGCCTCGTTGTGGATATCGTGCCGGATCTTCAGGAATGTGACAAAAGCAGGAGATACATCATTGATTTGCGTTTTTCAACAACATTCATAGATTTGACTACCTGAGTGTTAGCCTAAACTTGATTTTATAGTTTCTCTCCACTCCGCGACGGCGTGTTTGTTGAAAGTGTTTAAGACATAATGTGTGTCTTAAGGAATTATAGTAAACATATCCCCAGCCTGTGACTCGGACACTCCCATTAAATTATAACTAAGTGGGAATCAAATATAACATTCCACAACTCCACTGTTCACACCACACCAATAAGAAAAGAGAAATGATTAAGGAGGTTGAAATGAATGTGTGCTCTTATCTCCATTCTTCTCCTTCTTCATCTTTGCCTTCCCCCCTCTAAGTCCTTGGATTATACCTTCATAGCCGCGTGGAATATCCGGGGCTTCATGATCATTAGCCTCTGTATGCAGCTACTTCTCGCTGTTGTTGCCCCTCAACGGCAGCTGACATCCAAGCGCTTCGTCATATTCGTCGTTTGGTCTGCTTACTTACTAGCTGACTGGGCTGCAATGTTCGTATTCGGGCTAATCTCGAATGCCGGATGCTGGAACTTGGAAAACAACGACGCACGAGTCCCCCCTGATGTCCTGGCTTTCTGGGCAGCTTTCCTTCTGGTCCACTTGGGCGGTCCCGACACCACCGCCTTCTCCATGGAGGATAATGCCCTCTGGATGCGCCACCTCGTTGGCCTTGTCGTCCAAATTTCTGTGTTTATGTACATCTTTGTGAAGACCCTACCAAACAACAGGCTCCTGGTTCCCACAATCCTGGTATTCGTAATCACATTTGCTTTATTTGCAGAAGTTTTTATTCTTCATCTAGCCAACATGATGACGTTGATCACATCGTCTTTTCTCAAAGAAGACAGTTTAAAGGATATCTCTTTGTTGGTCTTGGAGCAGGGGATTTTTCCACCTTGGTTGATATTTGAATTAGTTTCTATTACTAACTTCATATCCAGCATATTCAGTCTATGATCGCATAATTGAATGGCACTGGTCAAAGAAAATGGCTACTTCTTCGAAAGGGTACGGTCGAACAAAGTGGGATATTTCTATATCTTGTCCCATTGCTTCAAACAGAGCACCCTAAAGAAAGCTCGGAAGCAAGGTAAAAAGTACACTCACTTTGTCTTCCACTACTCTCAGGTGCTCAAATTCCTTGTGTTCTGGATTACCGATCGATGCTTCTACAATGATAGCAGGTTTTATATGGAACCAGCTCGCTGGAGAAAGAACGTGACCAGGGAAGACATTGATATCTTGTTGTGGAGCTCTGTATACAAGGACATCAAGGAAAAGGCTGAGGAGACAATGCACGCGGCAAGATTGAGAGAATTATATGAAGCGAGGGGAGATCGGGCGCTCAGACGAATCGGTTGTGACCAACCGATGCCATATATCGAGGGCTTCCAGTTCAAGCATACGCTTTTGATCTGGCACATTGCTACCGAAATCTGCTTCAACTTGGAGGTACCGGCATGGTACACTGGCAATGTGCAGAAGAGCATAGTCAGTAAGAAATTGTCAGATTACATGATGTACCTTCTGGTCAGGCGACCAAAGTTGTCCGCAGTGGCTGGAATCAGGCATATTAGGTACAGAGACACCTGTGCGGAGGTGAAGCTGCTTGCGAGGACGAAGTCGGTGGTTCCTACAATGCAGGAGTTCTGCAGGTTGATTCTTGGGGGATGTTCCAACATCATTGAACCCGAAATCAAAGAGAACAATCACCCATTCTCAGTATTGAAGGACTCGTTGTAAGAAAAATTAATCCAATCTAGGATCACCGTAATCGAATTTAGGACACGAAAAAGTGCGAAAATATATATATGATTAACGTACATCCATTAAAACCATATTATTAGGCCTTTAGACTCCGTCATCATCTCGATCTCAATTGTCGGATCATTGCCTGAAGAGATCTGCGAAAAGCAACACGAGGATCGTGATCAAGGTCTTCCTCTCCCTGACTTGCCGACGGCTGATGGAACAACTCTATTAGGGTTAGGGCAAGTGAGAGAGGGGACCTAGCACCTGTTAATATAAGGTGTGACGGACCCTTCCATCACGGGCTTACGTTAACACGGGCCTACACCATAAGCCGTCCAAACCACATTAATAACAAACCGAGATGCCGCAAAAGCTCAAATAAAAGATCACCTAAACTGAACGAACTATCATGCATTGTCTCGTATATTGTAACACGGCCCGGTTTTTGAAAACTTAAATTAGTAATTGATTATCGCCCAATAGAATTTTATAAAACAAAATAAAGTAATTAAAAAAGACAATAAAATTCTAACATTCTTCCACTTGGGCTATGATTAATTGTAAAGCTTGAAAATAAACATTTTACTTTTGAAAATGACTCTCAAGCTGTATACAACAATGGCCATAACAAAAACACAATGTACGAGACAACATCTAAAAACAACCCCGACCATCAATGCTACTAACACTTAACCATAGCCGTTGTCACACCATTTAACGGTGTTGAACAACCATGATCACAAGCGCCAGCAACACTCACGTCAATAAGTCAATGTGGTGGTGTAGCCGAAAATAACATCCCTGAATGTGATCTGAATGATGTTACTTTCGGTCGGTCCTCATATTGCTGTAACCTCATGCTCATAATGAGCCAGAAAGACAATAAAGCATAACCACTCTGTAAAATGTCTCATAACCTTAATGCGCGAAAACAGCATTGTGCTTTATAAGAGACAAACTATATTGACAAAACCGTCATACTCAAGACCAATCCAAGTCTCAAGATTTTCTTTTAAAAAAAATTAAATAACTCTGTAACCTTTACATTTCTCTGAAGTCGGAATACACAATTTGTAACCTTTATACTTCAGAGAAATCGGTACAAATCTGCAACCTTAATGCTTCAGAAAAGCCAGATGAAATCATCTACCTCCGTAACCTTAATATTTCACAAGTCAGGGAAAATAATCGCTGTAACCTGAATACTTAGTGAAACCGGAGTAGTCATCCGTAACCCGGATGCAACCAAATATATCTGTCTTCTTTATATAGAACCAGGGTCAGAGAATATCCTCTGTAACCTAAATAACTCGGTGAAACCAGGGTAATCATCCGTAAACTTTATGCCTCAAAGAAGTCGGATGAAATAAACCGAGCACTATTGCTCTATATGTCTCAAAACATAAATATCTCAAGAAAACATTTATGGTGCCATACGAGACGTACAAACTTGACATATCCGTCATGCTCAAGATAAATACCAGATCTTAAATCTTTTAACAATGTGAACATAATAAATCAGATAATCAACGTTCATCAAATATGATATTCCACATGTACAAAGCATGTTCCAAATGCAATAGATAAATAATCATGTCTATCAAACAAGACATGGATATAAGGCTCCCACTAACCAAGCAAATCAAAAAACATTCCACGTATAATAACAATAAGGGTTCGCTAGGCCCCACGTGGTATTCCTTTTGGATAGAAATGGAACAATACTCACGGAAAATCTTTATATGTCATTATTTTCTAATTACAATATCAAGGAATTATAAAATTTTCACCGAAAATCCTTGAACTTGTTTCTTGCATATTTTCAAATAAACTCCCACAAATTAATCAACTTTAGAAACAAACTTTCATAATCGATCTCACATATGCAATTAAATCAAGGACTCCCACAAGTTTGTTGTGACACATACTTAAATCTCCAGATATTTGGCTAAGTTACTATTAAGCAATATTTCATTATTTGAGTGCTTATCACTCTTCATATAATTTATAACTAAGCAGTCAAAGTCATCTGGCTACAATCACAAATAATATGTATTCACAACTATCACAATATATATCAGATAAGCGACTCCACGGATCTCAACAAGAGAGTCGCTTTGGCTACTAAACACCTGTATCATCATGTGAAATCTCCTATACCGAGATGCTTATCAAACCTTTTTCTCCCAACTCGACAATCAAGTCGAATACTAGAAAAATAAATTATGTAAACCCATAATTAATTTAATATATCATCACACAAGCAGATTTCACGGATCTCAACGAGCGAGTAGCTTTGGCAACCAAGCGCCCGTATCATCATGTGAAATCTTCCAATTCCAGGATGGTCGTAAAACCTTGTTTAGCCCACAAGCAAACAAATTGACATTCTCAAGAAGTTCATGTTGATACGTAAGTGATTATTAAGATTTACCCTCTTACAGCACAAATACGAAGTAACTCCACTTGCTCACATAATTATGCATACAACTATCTTATGTATGTCAACTTAGATCAACGAGTCAAATAATAATTCATAAAAGTCTCAGATCGAATACCAACCATTCCGATGCGACCATCAAGAATCAAGACATAACTACCTTATCTCATCAAATGTTTTAAATTAAACTTTAATAACATCGTCACATAAAATCACATCAAATAACACCAATATCTAATATCAATAGCACCAAACACTAAGTTATTCGCGAGATTCATATTTTTTTAAAATAAAATTCAATTCGCGGTGCAACGTACAAATAACAGGAACCCCTTTTTTTTTGGCTATTCATATATTACAGACACATGTGCTCACTTGGAGTCTATTTCCAGAAATCAGAAAATTAATTTTAATTGTCATCTTACAATGCTCGACGAGAGGACCCTAACGAAATGTTAGTTTCAACTCAAAAGGCAATATCGGGTGGATCAACACAGAAACTTATCAACGGTAACACCATTAATATGACATCCAACGAGGTAGACCGCACGACACAAACTATATCACGCAGGTCTTCACTTGATAATCAATCAATCTGCAACAAAAGCCTTCACCCTCAGTTTCACCAAAAAAAAAAAAATCCAGCCCCATTAAAAAGTCTCGACAATCAAGGTTAGCCATAGGAATAGTTAAATCGTTGAGCTCAGAAAGTTTCAGATCCAAGGGAAAGAGAGGGCGTCAAGGCAGACAATGTTTAGAGGCCTGACACAGGGAACTGAGTTCTAATGCAATAACTATCCAGATTTTCATTATTTGGTGTATCAGTAAACACAACAGATTAGACTATCATAGCACAACGACTCCCATGAAGCATTCTCCATCATATCAGCACTTCTACCAGGTGCCAGGATCACCGCAGTGCATCCCCACCCACTCATCCGGGAGCTCCCGGGTAACGGCCGCAGGTACGACCACGAGTGGCGCTACCTCCTCGTTCTCCTCCGACATAACATCCGGGTAACGCCTGTCTCTTATACACATCTAGATGTGTATAAGAGACAGGGTAACGGCCGCAGGTACGACCACGAGTGGCGCTACCTCCTCGTTCTCCTCCGACATAACATCCGGGTAACGCACCGCAGTGCCAGTGGGTCCGACCTCCACCTTATGCGAAAACAATCGAACAAATCACACTCACTGTACACATTCCATCACACCAACATAACTTGAGAATGCCAATTAAATTGTCCCTGAAGTTTACAAGATAGATCAAGATTCATTTGCAGCAGGGAGAGGTCAGTTCATCTCAGGGAACGCCAAAGTTCCAAGCCGACCGTTCACATACAATTACCATTTGCCAAAGTTCGTCCTCTATCAGTATCGGATGACCCAACCAACCAAGATTGCCATCGTATCATAGGGCAGAGGAGACAATCACCAATTTTAAATGGTCACGCCCATCAACACTCGTTATATTGTCCAGCAATCATAAAATTAGGAAATTCAGCAACCCACCAGCACATACCCACCAATCAACGCATCAATCATCGTAAGTATACGGCGATGATAGGCAACAGACTTCGTGCCCAACACGAGCAACCTCGCTCAAGTCGGAGGGCGATGGGCAGCCGTCTCCTTTTGGCTGCCACCGACAATCCTCCTGAAAACCAGTTACTGTCACAGTCACCGCCTCACATTCAGGAGCAAGACGTAGGCTAGAGTCGCCGGCTCCTCAACGACCAGAATGGGGACATCCTGGCGGAGGGACGTCCCCTTCACTCCAGGGCGAAGCCCGGATCTGCCCCTGGTTGCACCATGTTCGTCCTTCCTCATCCCACAGCCAAACACAATCCTTCCCGGTAGCTACGACTCGAGGCGACAATGAACTTACGGGCACTAAATCAGTATCGTCACCACACCAATCCAGACCCACACCATCCATGGACAAGACTCACAGCCACACCGCATCACATCACCCACAAACACAACGATGGCTATACAGAACGGACAACATCGACCCACAGACGGCATAAACCAGGACCCACGCGGTTCACAGGCCGAAACCCACAAACACACGCAGCCACAAGACGCTAAGGACCCAACAAAGACAAGACAGAAAAGCAACAAAAAAGGGGGGGAAAGCGAGATGTACAGGATCATAAGCAAATCCTAACGGCGACTCATCAGACAGAGTCATCAAACAAATCATACTATGTTCGATCCTAAATCGATTTACAGTTACTCTGATACCACATGTAAAAAAAATCAATCTGATCTAGGATTACCGCAATCGAATTTAGGACACGAAAAAGTGAGGAAACATACCTATGATTAACATATCTCCATAAAACCAGATTATTAGACTTTTAGACTTCGTCATCATCTCGATCCAATTGTCAGATTATTGCCTGAAGAGATCTGCGAAAAGTAACACGAGGACGGTGATCAGGTCTTCCTCTCCCTGACTTGCCGACGGCCGATGGAGCACCTTTATTAGGGTTAGGTCAAGCGAGAGAGGGTACCTAGCACCTGTTAATATAAGGTGTGGCGGGCCCTTCCATCACGGACTTACGTTAACATGGGCCTATACCATAAGCCGTCCAAACCACGTTAATAACAAACCGAGATGCCGCAAAAGCTCAAATAAAAGATCACACAAACTGAACGAGCTATCATGAATTGTCTCGTATATTATAACACGGCCCAATTTTTGAAAACTTAAATTAGTAATTAATTATAGCCCAACATTTAAAACAAAATAAATAATTAAAAAGTACCATAAAATTCTAACAAAGGCAGCGAATTCATCACTGTTATATGGGCTTTGATGTCTTTCTGTGGCATCGGGGACCACTTCCTAGTAAATTCCCCTAGTCCTGATGGAACCACCCCATGTTCAAACCCACCAAGAGTGCCGAGTCTCTGATTCTACGGGATGATCCACAGGCCAGCAGGGCGGCAGGACCGCCAAGACCTTCAATATTGTCGTCACTGTTCAAAGGTGTGTGATTCAGATCTTCACTATGTTGTCCCGTTGCTTCAAACAATTATGTTGCGATTTTCTCTTTCTTGTTAATGGAAAGGTGGAAATGTTCGCCGTATTAATATTGTAAATTTAAAATAATACAAGTTCTAGTACTTATTAATGATCATTATGGCCGACCCATTAATCAAAATCCGGATCTGGTTTGTACTCGTGCTAACAAGTCGCTCTCTTCTGGTCGGTCGTTCAACATCCCGAGTGTGTCGGTGGCTCATTCAAATTCTCGGTTAGGTGTGTTGCCGAGATCGAACCGTCATTTAGAGAACTTCCAGAGAACGACATGGACAAAACTTCTAAACAAGTTGAAGGGCCTGAAAAGAAGACTGAACCAGGTGCGTGCCCCAAACGGCGAAATGGAGCAACTTATTCGTGATCTCTCATTGAGAGTGTGGCCACCGGAAGCTGCTCCGGTGGCTCCAGCTGGCGCGGAAGCTCCAAATGCCAATCGAGCGGCTGCACATGTGTTGAGGGTGTGGCGACGGGATGAGGATGCCAAGCAAGTCGCCTCGGTTGATGATAACAATATCACCGCAGATCCAAATGCCGATCAAGCCGCTGTTGGTGCGTTGAGGGTGCCGCAACGGGTCGAGGGTCGCCACTACATCAAAATTTCTACATGTAACTGGGTCTAAACATTTTATTTTATACATTTGTTTCGTTGTAAGGGTTAAAAAATAATTGTTTCATATTAATCATTGACCCAAAGCAAAAGAAATGCGCCCCCACATGTAAACCTTTTTTACTCATCTTCCCCAAAATGACAACCTGTAATTAGTTGGGAACTTCATAATATTATGTTATAATAAAAAGAGAAATGATCAGGGAGGGAGAGGGATGTTGAATATTGGAATAGTCTTTCTGTGCTTTTCTCTCCATTTTTTGGTCTACACTTTTAGTCCATCTTCTTCACCTTCTCCGTCTCCCTCTAAGGCCATGGATTATACCTGCATAGCCGCAGCACTGCAGAACCAATGGAACTTGTGGAATATCCGAGGTTTCATGATCCTTAGCCTCTGTACGCAGGTACTTCTTGCCCTCGTTGCCCCTTCTAGGCAGCAGAAGTCCAACCGCTTCATCATATTCGTCATCTGGTCAGCTTACTTACTAGCTGGCTAGGCTGCAATGTTCGTATTTGGTCTGATCTCGAATGTTGGGTGCCGGAGCTTTGAAAACAATGACACGCAAGTCTCCCCTATGTCCTGGCATTCTGGGCAGCTTTCCTTCTGGTCCACCTAGGTGGTCCCGACAACATAACCGCCTTCTCTATGGAGGATAATGCCCTGTGGACGCGTCATCTTGTTGGCCTCATTGCCCAACTTTTTGTGTTTATGTACATCTTCGTGAAGACGCTACCAAAGAACAGGCTCTTGGTTCCCACGATCCTTATATTCGCGACTGGTGTGACTAACTACGGGGAGAGGACCCGGGCTTTGTATGTCACGAGCTTGGAGAACCT
The DNA here is from genome assembly GCA_029817735.1 of Melastoma sanguineum. Lineage (NCBI taxonomy): Eukaryota > Viridiplantae > Streptophyta > Magnoliopsida > Myrtales > Melastomataceae > Melastoma > Melastoma sanguineum. The sequence goes on from JARUPW010000315.1 coordinate 205,060, forward strand.
GAAGAAGACTATTGAGAAAGCTACATCGAGGATACATAGTGATAGCTTCGGCATCTTCCACAGGATACTCAATGGCCTCGTTGTTGATATCAGGCCAGATCTTCAGGAATGTAACAAGAGCCGGGAACACATCTTGTGTCATACTACAGAGGAGACACTACGTTTTATCTTGAGGGAACTAAAACTCCAGTATGAAATTCACTACACGAAAATAGTGGCAGCAAGATCCACATGGGGAAAGATTGCCCGAGCCATTGCCTTTTTCAGCACACTGGTGGCTTTCATTTCGTTCTGCATTGGACATAAGCAGCAGTTTCATGGAGGGGATCTCGTAATCACAAATGTGCTATTGTGGGAGTTTTTGTTCTTCATGTAGCCAACATGAAGACGTTTATGACATCCCTTTTCTTAGATTACAATTTAAAGGATATCATTTTGTTTGTCTTCGGCAGGGGATTCTTCCAGCACTGGTCGTTATTACTTCCTTCTTTGGATTAGGCTCAGCTGCCGATCAGTCCTTCCAGAGAAAATGGTCGAATAAAATTGCATCTTTCAATATCTTGTCCCATTGCTTTAAACAGAGCGGGCAAAAGAAAGGTCGAAAGCTGCATTTTATATGGAACAAGGTACCCGGAGAGAGACATGTGTTCTGGTTTGCCTGATCAATGCTAATACAATGATAGTAGGTTTTATATGGAACAAGGTACCCGAAGAGAGACATGTGTCGAAGGGTGACTTTGATATCTCGTTGTGGAGCTCTGTATGCAAGGACATCATGGAAAATGATGCGGGGACCATCGATGCGGCAAGAATGAGGGAATTATATGAGGCAAGGGGAGATCAAGCGCTCAAAAGAATCAGCTGTGACCGACTGATGCCTTATATCGAGTGCTTCCCATACGATCATACGCTTTTGATTTGGCACATTTCTACCGAAATCTGCATCCACATGGAGGCAGGGGAAGAAAACATCGACTGGAAGATGAAGAGGAAGAGGTTATTCAGTAAGAAATTGTCGGATTACATGATGTTTTGGTCAGGCGACCAAAGTTGATGTCTGCAGTGGTTGGAATCAGCCATATTAGGTACAAAGACACCTGTGCAGAGTTGAAGCTGCTCCGGAGGAATAAGTTGGAAGTTCCTACAATGCGGTGCGAGTTGATTCTTAGGGGACGTGCCAACATCAATGAACCCATCATCGAAGAGAACAATCACACATTCTCAGTATTGAAGGACTCATGCGAGTTGGTTGAGCTACTAAGATAAAACAACAATATGTGGGAGATCAATTATATGGTGTGGGGGTAGCTGTTGTCGTACGCGTCCTGTCATTGCAGAGCAGACACCCATGTCCGACTGTTGAACGAAGGCTGTGAATTCATCACTCCATATGGGTTTTGATGTCTCTCTGTGGCATCGGCTACCAGTTCCCAGTAAATTAGATATCCTAATGGGTACAAAGAGTGGTTGTGCTAGATGTTCGACTATTCGCTTGTGCCTGCATTTTCTTCTCGCCATGCCTGTGTTCTGTTTTTGCTGAACTCATGGTCAACATGAAAATTGAAACTTATATAAAGATATTTTCTTTTTTTTTATATCAGCGGGGTTCGTGGTGGACTTACTTTTGCGAGCCCCCTCACGAGGTTCGGAGGCTCTTTTACAAGCCTGCGAACCTCAGACCTGGCCCCACTACATCCCTCATGAGCCCGACTTGAGGCCTGCTCCCCTGTCGGTCCAATTTCAGTTGAGGCCCAAAGGCCCAGCAGGTGGGCGGCTCCTAGGCTTTATTAGCCATCACCCAGGAGACCAATCTTAATTTTCCAAGTGGAGTGTGCGTGATGGGGTTCGAACCAGGGACCATGACAAGGTTCCAAACACCCACCACCCACCTTACACCACTTGGGTGTCCTCGCAAGTACTATAAAGATATTTTCAATCCATTTGAAAGAGGGAGATTCGACCTAGGAGGTTATCGGAGACAACAGCTGACGACGGAGATGATTTCTACCAACCATTTTTTCTTAGTTTACTTTATGTTGATTTCTTTTGGATTTGATTTTATGTTTTCGCTTTCTTTACCTACGAACTAAACCTTTTTTTTTTCTAGGGCTCTGATGGAACATCGTGTTGTTATGTAATCTTGTTTTAATACGTGTTAATTGAGTGATCACCCTTTAACAATGATTTGATAACCTAGGGAGACTGTCTAGGTTAAATCTCGAATTGGGTAGCCTAGGAAGTCTATGTGTTAGGAAACCGGGCTTCAGTGTAAAGGATAGGAATATATCAGAACACCTTAGGTAACTATATAAGGTTTGAATATAATGGGCGATCACTAGTTCCTTGCCTAGGAATAGAGTAGGGAATTCGATACAGTGGTACGTTTCCGGACGTTTGAGATGATATGGGGAGAGTCTAGCAATCTATGTTAGCAATTATAATAACTTGGTCATATTAGGAAGAAGGGGATTGGGTGCGTAGGACGCAAGGGGAAGCCGAACGTCCTAAATATTATTATCACTGATAAACCTTAGTTATTTTCTTTTATTTCTCGCTTTTACTTAAAATCAACTTTCTTTCTAGTTGACCTCGACCGATTGCCAAGAACGACGCTAGGAGTGTTTTTGTCAACACAATTCTCTATGGGATCGACCATTGCTCTCCGTTGCTATTCTAGCTAGGTCGAAATAGGAATTTATTTTTGCTGCGTTAACGATGTGCATCACACCCCATGTTTAAGCTTAGTAGTGTGCCGAGTCTCTGATTCTACAGGATTATCCAAGTAGTTACTAGCCAGCTGGTTCGAGTGTGGTCATTGTAATGAAAAATGCAATTTTATTTATAAAGCAAAAGGATTGCTATCAAGTTCGACAGCATACAATCATGAAATTGATCAGAAGGAATTAAAACAGGAATGGTGGAGATCGTAGACTTAATGCTGGTGCGGCAGACTCTAGTCTCCTGTGGTATGTCGGATGTGAAATGTGTTGAAGTATTGATACCTGTGACGATGACATGATGGAGACGACCGAACTGGAAGCTGGAAATCAAGGATCTAGAGGCTGGAAAACTGGAGGCCAAGGACTGAGAATCTGGAGAAAACCGAAAGCTTCCGATAGACAATGCTCTTATGCCATAGATGAATGTCGTGTGAGTGTTAAGTGAAGATCATCTTCTTGTTTATAGAGAATCATTCTTTTGATGATCAAGTCTGGAGCCTTCCGTGTTTTTTTCTAACGGAAACAAGTGGGGCACAACGTCCCTAAAACTACGGTATCATTTCATAGGCTTAGTTTTCATAGACACCCCTTCTTATAGACATATTGTCTCATAGACACACTCCTACACTATGGCTAGGGACACTCTTAGCACTAGAACGTGTCCAAAATTTCTTGGCATGAACAGAAGCCTTCGTGAAAAAAGAAAGCAACAAATGGACTACATTGTCAAACGGCTGGAGAGTAAAGACGCCGACAAATCATCTATGGAAGAAAGTTCACGCACCCAAGTTGACAAAGGAAAGTGAGTCATGAATGTTGATGATTTGGCAAAGCACACGTCCATTGTTGAAGATCCTATTCTGGCAAAAGCAATGATGGAATTAATAAAATAAACTATGAAGAGCGAGCTTGAAGGCAAATCTTCGTCAGCTTCAGCATACTATAAGCCTTACAGTCGGAGGACTCAAGGCCTCAATGTTTTGGAATAAAACCGTATTCACCACGAAAACGAACAATATGTACCCACTCAGACTTTCCTGCAATAACATTCCTCCCTAACGAACGTGAAGGCATTGACTCTATCATGCATGAGTGAGGGAGTGACTTGAGCAACCACATGTCTAACAAGTAGTGCTCAGAGATCTTTTGCGCTAATGACTTAAATTATCATGGTTCTCATCCAACTAGTCACAAGGTTGGGCAAAAAGGCCGATCAATGGATGATGGACTCTAATTAAACTTTGTTGCAGAGGTCGACTTCATTTTCAGCAATACACAAATACTCACGCCCCGAAACGACCTTCTTGATAAATTGAACCATGGCTCTAACGAATCCTGCCAACTAAAGGAATAAGTGAGTAAAGTGAAATATCAGGCAAGTATCATGTGTACGGGGAAGACCGAGGGAATATTCGGCAGCGGTCCTATTTGTACCGGAAAGGCCGATGGAAGATCCACTAGTGGTCCCATTTATATGAGGAAGGCCGAAGGACGATCCGACAGAGGTCCCATTTGTATGGGGAAGGCCGAGGGAATATCCGGCAGCGGTCCTATTTGTACTGGGAAGGCTAATGGAAGATCCACTGGCGGTCCCATTTCTATGAGGAAGGCCGAAGGAAGATCCGACGGAGGTCCCATTTGTATGGGGAAGATCGAGGGAATATCCGACGACGATCCCATTTGTACGAGGATGGCCAAGGGAATATCCGGCAGAAGTTGTGGGGTTGAGAAGTTGATGATGATAAAAAAATAATTTAAAGGAGAAGGATCCTGCCAGGAACATTGTGGTTAAAACGAAAAAACCTTGGATTAAAAAATGGCAAGAGACTATGAATCGCGAAGATTACACTAATTCTATTTCTCTTTATACCATAACCTATGCACGAGAAATGAATTAAAGTAGGGGTGTTCATAGATAATAAATTTTTATCTATAGTTTCATCATAACACGGGACCCATATTAAGTCTAATTTGTATGGATTGTAAATATGCCATAAACCTAAATCCATGAAATAGCAAGCATTCGGGTCGTGAATGAAGGAAAGGCTCAACCCATGTATTCTTGTAAGTTCATAAAATGGTTACAAGCCCAACCCAAACATTATTTTGGGCCAAATTAAACACAAGTTCAAGCCTGACTCATAGCCCGGTCCATGAGAAGCTAAATAGTATGAGATGACTAGCTTCCTAATTTAAAGCAGCCCCGGAGCCCTATAAATAGATACCTCTTCAAGGAATAACACATCACACACTACAAACATGACTTTCGCCGCCTACCACTCGCCAAAGTTCTTCTGCGACGCGCAGTTCTGCCGGATCACGCCCCAATGACTTCATTAAGCTATCGAAGCTCTATCGGATCACACCCAAAGACCTCGACTACTTCATCAAGCTATCGAAGCTCCGTCGGATCACGCCCATTGGCCTCGACGACTTCATCAATATTTCATCTCGATTTTCTGCTAAAATTCTACAAGAGTTCAGGGTAACCATCTACAAACGTCATTCTTCGAAGATCAAATCAGTGGAATCACGTGCTTCGTCTGTGACTAGAGATACAGCCCGCTACATATTTTAATTCGAAAATTTGTATGTTAATATTTACGTGCGAGTTTTTAGTGTTTACAAATTTGAAATTTGTGACGGCAAGACGGTGATGATCCCAAGTGAGCGATGCAGAATGGCGTCGGTTCCAGCTCGAGGACGGAACGGGATAGGGAGTCGCCACAGTGAGAAGACAAGGCGCCAAAGATGCTGCCAGTGGAATGCCTAAAGGGGACCGCGGAGGCTGCATGGTGGTGGAACTGTCCATTGTCCATGGATACTGTTCTAACCAGCAGAGAGCTGGTATGCGCGACAGAGACCGGCTTTGGCTTTAAAGTCCACAATCCTCAGCTCTGTACTAGACAACTGAGACCCTCAGTGCCTTTTTCTGACACCTTCAATATCCCGGTTCATACTCAGGTTAATAGTGTTCTGACCAAAGATTCCTTCCAAGCATCTATGAATCTTCTGTCCAAGAAGGCTGAGCTCCGTCACATGGAGTCCACTCTCGACAGTACTCCAGTCTATGCTACTGAATTCTTTTCTATTCAATGGGAGATCACCTTTGATGCCTTTCTGAAAAAGATGAATTTCCTCAAGACTTTCACAGAGCCGGATCTTTACCTTCCTACTGAAATGATGTTAAAGACCGGGCAAAAGCCTTCTAGTAAGATTTAAACTTTATTTCTACGCTCATTTTCTTTTAACTGCCAGTTTCCTTTCTATCATATGTTGTAGTTTCGGTTGTAGACTCAGGGGATTCTTCACCGGAAAGGAGTCCTGCATTAGGTACAAAGACACCTGCACAGAGTTTAAGCTGTTAGGGAGGAAGTTAGAGGTTCCTACAATGCGGGAGTTCTGTGAGTCGATTCTTAGGGGACGTGCCAAAATCATTGAACCTGACATGGAAGAGAACAATCATGCCATCGTCATTGAACCCGACATCACCGAAGAGAACAACCATACCGACATCAGTGAACCAGCCATCATGGAGAACAATCGCTCAAAGATCAGTAAACCTCCCATCGAAGAGAACAATCATGGATTCTCAGTAATGAAGGACTCTTGCAGGTTGGTTGAGCTTCTGAGAGAAAGCAAGAGTAGGTGGGAGGATTTGTAAGGTATGGGTGGAGCTGTTGTCATTTGCATCAGGTCATTGCAGAGTAGACTCCCAAGCCCGACTGCTTAGCGAAGGCAGCGAATTCATCACTGTTGTATGGGTTTTGATGTGTCTCTGTGGCATCGGCGACCAGTTCCCTGCAAATCACCCTAATGCCTGATTAACTCAAGGAACCACCCATGTTCAAGCTTACCAGAGTGCTGAGTGTCGGTTTCTACTGGATCCACACGGTTGTCGGCCAGCAGGGCGGCACTGTGCTAGAATGGTATTTTTGGGATGATGGGCCTTTTAATTTCCTACTAATCTTTCTTTTAATTAAGCTACAATAACTATAAATCTCGCTTGTCACGGTTCAATGGTGCGATTCAGATCTTCAATATGTTTTCCCATTGCTTCAAACAGTTGCTCTTCGGAGAAAGCTCAGATGCAGCTTGTCTTAGACTACTCACCTGCTTTAATTCCTCGAGTTATGGGATGCCAATCAATGCTTGTACAACAACATGGACAGTGTGTTGGCCCTTTGATTGTGATTAAGATGGGTGAATTAGTCTTGTCGCTCAAATAAAACGTTCGCATCAAACTCACAGAACCCTCACAAAGGAAGATACCTTATGTGGTTCACAAAAACTTAAAGACAAAACACAACACAATATTTTATAGTGGTTCAGTGAATACACTTACCTCACCTTTCGATGGCTTTCACTAATAGCTTGTAAGTAGTGATTACAGTGTAGAAGGTTGAACCTTCTGTGGTGAAAGAAAATAATTTCTTTAATCGCGGGACGGTAAAATTAACTTAACCAATACAAGAAACTCTCTTGCTGAGTTTGGGATGCGTATAGGTCAAATCACAATGAAATCAACCAGACTTGGTGAGCACAGAACCTTGGCTGAAGGCTTCAGCGTTCTGTGATGCAGTAGCGGGCTGTCCTCTTTGTGGATCCACAATGAGGCTTGATAACACTTCCTCTACGTATTCGGACATCGTCGAATGAGCTTCTCTTTTTGTATTTTCGATTTAATTTGTAAAACAAAAAAAATAACAATTTACAGAAGGCCAACTATGTAGGCCGACTCGTCAACCAGCGACCACCCTTCTACCCAGGCCCTGTTGCACGCAATCCGACATTATGGACAGTGTTCTGGTCGAGTCCTTCGGATTCGTAACCACCGGCAGGCTTCAACCTGCTGTAGTCACCTCCTGTGAGATCGCTCGTCTACACACTCACAGACACGTTAAAGCACCACAATAACATTATTCAAATGCCAAGACTTACCACGATCAAAATCTGACTTAAAATTGTTTTTTAGTTTTTCTTTTATATAGCGGTTCTGTCCTTTTGTTATTAAGGAAATTTATCTTTGTAAAAACAAATTCCAACCAGATTCATTCTCATGGTGTATAAAATGATTGGGAACGATTTCCATTTGATTTCGCAACAATCAGATTATTCAATCATCAGATATTGCATTACATAAGGTTGGAGCCAGATTTAGTCATACGGGTTATATGCTTCGTATCGAATTACTAATGCATTCACTTTAGATTCCTTGACTTGTTATGCTCAATCATAGAATATTCCTTGACTTTTCATTTGATAGTACAGTTGAGGATTGTGCTACTGCTTCCGTAGCATCTTCCTCCTGTCGGAGAATCATCAATTTTAACATTGATGGACTCTTTAACTACTAGAGTCCTTTTAAAGGATACCTTTGTTTGTTTGTCAATAGAACAAACTTTACAAAACTTGTCATTGTCAAACTTGACTTTGGGTAATCCCTTAATAATATCTTTTCTGGTCATAGTTTGTATGTCCCAACCTTGTATGTCATTCATTTGCTTTCTTTTCTGCTCTAAGTGGCCATCTTTGTGGTTGTCTCTTTTGTGCTTATAGATAGGATTTCATCAAAAGAAGATAAAGGTAATGTGAATCAGAAACGGGTTGCTCCTTCACAAGACGTTCTATCACTGTAAGGAATAATTCTCTGAGGATTTATAAACTAACTTCAATGTTGCCTTTGTGCTTTGATAGACAGATTTGTACTAAAGCGACAACGTGCTGTGTGAGAATCCGTTGAGCTACCAATTGCTGAGTGTGAGCATCCATCTGCTGGAAACGAGATAGTGTTCACTGAGTGAGGAGCTGATCGTTGCCTCTAAGGGATTTCTAATTCATTTAGAGATTCTTGTGAAAAACTGAAAGACTACAGCAATGGCATTTTGCACCAATTATATTATATAGTGGAATCACCTCGTTGGTGGAAAGTGGAAGTAGGTCGATTAAAGCCGAACCACTAAACTATGAATCCATTACGATCGCGCAAATACTCATATGAAAACCCACTCGACCAAATCGTAATGCTTACAGCGAAGCAGATCTCATTTCTGAGTGTGTGCTCTTGCGGGAAATGAATTCAATCGGCATGAATTTGAAATAAAGAGAATTATCTCGCTCAACACTAAAGCATGGCACGACTTAGTGTGCGCTCTTGCGGGAAATGAATTCAATCGCTACTCTACTTGTAAGACGGCGAAAGAAATGTGGGATAGACTTGCTTTGATCTATGATGGAACATAACAAGTCAATGAATCCAAAGTGAATGTATTAGTAACTCAATACGAAGCATTCAAGATGAAAAATGATGAGTCGATAAATCAAATGTTTGATAGACGCACCGAAATCACTAATGCCATGGAATCTCTTGGCATAACCATTTCTAATTCTATGCTGGTAAGAAAAGTACTTCGTTCATTACCTAAATCTTGGGAATCGAAGAAGACTCCGATTAAAGAAGCTAAAGACTTGAGGAGCTTAAGTCTTCAGCAGTAGTTTGGTTCTCTGGTCCCGTTCCAACTAAGAGGAAAAGACATGTTGGAAAACCTTCATGGTCCTATCTATTTGGTTACTGCAGCACAAGTCTCTCCACGAAAGATTGCTCCAATTGCCTCATCTCTTCTAAATCCGAGCTCTACGAGGAGTGTAGTGCACATGGAATTGGAGCTCAACTTCATCTTAAAAATTGCGACATTAGATATGAAGATTATGTTATAAGTAATGTTAGTTAATTGTATGTCGAACACGTCTTGCAACGATAGTCCCCGTTGAATCAAACTTTAAACAATATTTATAAATAATTTATGTATTTGAACGTTTTTTATTTTATCAAAACGGATAAAAGTTAATATACTTACGAGTATAAAACTAACCAATGTGCATAATAAAGTTCACTGTCTAAAGTTAAGGTAGAATTAAGGTTGTTAAAATTTTTGTGTTTCACATTTAGAAAAACAAAAGATATTTTTTGCCAAGATTACGAAAATTCTGGGATTAATTCTCACCCGAAAAGGAAAAGGATCACGAAATAAATAGCTTCTAAACTCATTAATATTTTACATTTTTAATAGATTGAGAGTTTACTTAGAATTACAAATTGATCCTTAAAAATTCTGGGACTCTGCGAAGGAATCCAAAAAAATACATATTTTGCAAATGATTTTTTTTAAAAAAGTTTTATCTATTTATTTGTCTGTTTTTCTCTCAAAGGGGGTTTCAATGGGACCGGAGATGGATGAGGAGGAGGATCCTCTCAAGTCGGGAAGAACTTGTTCAGACTTGTCATTGAAGCTGTCGGGAATTGCATGGGACCCAAGTGTTTGTTCTTGGCGTCCGGATGAATGCAAGTATTTCTTTTTCTTCTTCTTTTTGTATCTTTTTTTGTTAATTGTCCTAATTTTTCCAATAAATTCATCATCTGTCTGGTGTTGCAGTATCCCAGTAACTCATACCAACATACAACACCACCCAACTTCTTCGATGGAATCGAGCTTTATACCCACCAGCCGTCCAGAACTTGTGGAATGCGTGGAATGACCGAGGCTTCATCATCCTTAGCCTCTCTCTGTATGCAGCTCATACTTACATTCACCGCTCATCTAAGGCTGAAGACATCCAACAGCATCATCATATTCATTTTTTGGTCTTCCTACTTACTATCAGATTGGGCCGCATTGTTTGTATTTCGGCAAATCTCACGTACTGGATTGTCAGCTCTTGCTTAACCAAAGGCGTCCAAGTCCCATCTCCCTTCTTAGTCTTCGCCCTCCCCCTCTGAGGCCATGGATTATGCCTTCATAGCAGCGGCCTTGCAGAACCAATGGATCATGTGGAATATCCGGGGTTTCATGATCCTTAGCCTCTGCGTGCAGGTACTTCTCGCCATCCTTGCCCCTCAACGGCAAACGATGTCCAACCGCTTTGTCATATTCGCGGTCTGGTCTGCTTACTTTCTATCTGATTGGGCTGAAACATTTGCATTCGGGCTGATCTCGAATGCCGGGTGCCGGAACTTGGAGAACAATGAAGCACAGGTCACTCCTGATGTCCTAGCATTCTGGGCAGCTTTCCTTCTGGTCCATGGGGGGTCCCGACAACATAACTGCCTTCGCCATGGAGGATAATGCCCTGTGGATGCGCCACCTCGTTGGCCTTGTCGCCCAAATTTCTGTGTTTATGTATATCTTTCTGAAGACCCTACCAAACAACAGGCTCTTGGTTCCCACGATCCTGGTATTCGTGACTGGTGTGATTAACTATGGGAAGAGGAGTCGGGCTCTGTATCTCGCAAGCTTGGAGAACCTGAAGAAGACCATTAAGAAAGATACAGGAGAGGAACAAAGTGATCTCGACCACGTCTGCCACACCATACTCAAGGGCCTTGTAGTGGATATCGTGCCGGATCTTCAGGAATGTAACAAGAGCATCAATAGTTATGGGATGCCATTCGCTCTTGTCTTGTTCCTGGAGCAACTAAATCGCCTGTATGAACTTCTCTACATGAAAATAAAGGCGTCAAATTCCACGTGGGGAAAGATTGTGCGAGCCATCGCCTCTTGCAGCACATTGGTGGCATTCATTTTGGTCTGCATTGGACATAAGCACCAGTTTCACAGAGGGGATCTCGTAATCACATATGCTTTATTTGCAGGAGTTTTTATTCTTCATGTAGCCAACATGATGACGTTAGGGTTATCGTCTTTTTTTATTGAAAACATGAGTTTAAAGGATCTCCCTTTGTTTGTCTTGGAGCAGGGGATTTTTCCACCTTTGTTGATACGGGATTAGTTTATATTACTTGCCTCGGTCCAGACAATTCAGTCTTTGATTGCATATTTGGAAAGCAATGGTTGAAGAAAATGGGATATTTCAATATCTTGTCCCATTGCTTCGAACAGAGCACCCTAAAGAAAGGACGGAAGATAATCTCACTTTGTCTTCCACTAATCTCAGTGCTCAAATTCCTTGTGTTCTGGTTTACCGATTGATGCTTCTACAATGATAGCAGGTTTTATATGGAACAAGCTATTTGGAGAGAGACACGTGTCCTAGGAAGACATTGATGACTCGTTGTGGAGCACTGTATACGAGTACATCAAGGAAAGGGCTGAGGAGACAATGGATGCGGCAAGATTGAGAGAATTATATGAAGCGAGGGGATATAGGGCCCTCAAACAGCTCCGTTGTGGCCAACTGATCCCTTATATCGAGCACTTCCAGTTCGAGCATACGCTTTTGATCTGGCACATTGCTACCGAAATCTTCTTCAACTTGGAGGCACCGGCATGTTACATTGGCAATGATGAAAGGGAGAAGAAGAGGGTATTGAGTAAGAAATTGTCAGATTACATGATGTACCTTCTGGTCTGGCGACCAAAGTTGATGTCCGCAGTGGCTGGAATTAGCCATATTAGGTACAAAGACACCTGTGCTGAGGTGGAGCTCCTTGGGAGGAAGAATTCGGAGGTTCCTACAATGCAGGGGTTCTGCGAGTTGATTCTTGGGGGACGTGCCGACGTCATTGAGAACAATCACCCATGGAAGAGGCGATGGGAGTCTGCTCTGCAATGACCAGGTTTATTGGGACGTGCCGACGTATTCATCACTGCTATATGGGCTTTGATGTCTTTGTCCGGCATCGGGGACCACTTCCCAGTAAATTCCCCTAGTCCAGGATTACCTGATGGAAACACCTCCTGTTCAAACCCACCAGCTGGAGCGGATGCTCCAAATGCCGATCGAGCGGCTCCACATCAGTTGAGGGTGCAGCGATGGGAGGAGGATGCCGAGCAAGTCACCGCGGTCAACGATGACAACATCACGGAAGATCCAAATTATAACTCGGTCCGCGACTGCGTGTTTGTTGATAGTGTTTAATACATGATGTGTGTCTTAAGGAATTACAGTAAACATATCCCCAGCACAGTGTTTATTGTTTGTTACTGGGACACTCCCATTAAATAAATTTATACATCAATGGGAATCCACTGAATGATTAAGTAGTGGTTTGATTAGTAATCAAATATAACATTCCACAACTCCACTGTTCACACCCGTGGGGCAACTGATCAAGGCAGCCCCCAAGAGCTACTACTGGTTTATGCCCAACAACACCCCCCAAATGGCTTCTTTTAGATAGAAGTTTCCTGCTTCTATCACCCCTTGACGACAAGCAGGCTTTCTTGGGCCAAGTTTAAAAAATATCGTAATGCCTTATTTCAGTCAATTTTTAGTAAATTATTACTAATTTTGCTTTTTTTTTTAGTAAATCGGAGTAAGTCCGTGCCCGGGACAATAGCTTCTTCTAATGAAAAGCGATGACATCTTCTTCCACCCCGTACTCATGAGCCTCACGGTAGAGGTCGTGCCGGATCTTCGTAATGAAAAAAGGAGGTTTGTACAAATATAAGGTTAGTATTTAAAAAAATTACAAAGTACGAAATATTATTTGTTTACTGTTATTATGGCGATTTTTTAAAACTCGTTCTTAATTTTTTTTTGTAAAAAATACATGTTTTGGAAAACCACTTATTAAATGATTATATATATTTTTAAGTGAGGGCAGGAAAGGGTGGGTTTTAAAAATTCCTCCAAAGTAATTTATTTTAACATGAAGGGGCTGGATTTCTACAAAGAGGAAAAATGACGAGTTTTCAAAGGCCGCTTTCTTCGTAAAATTAAAATTAAAGGCCAAGGACAATATTTTTGAGATTTTGAAAACCAAAATCGTAATTGACTAATTTTTTAAGGACTAACTTTACATCCGTAAAAAACTCATGTAACAAGAGCGGGAAATTATTACATGGTCGGTGTATGAACACGAAAATAAGAGGGCAGCAAATTCGAAGATCAAGAGTCAATAATTGGAGAAGATGGGGATCGTCCAGTCCGAGTTTTTCTTTACTAATTTGTTTGAGATTGTATCAACACAAACAAACAAACAAAGGTTGGGTGAGCAATCCTTTTTTGAATAGTATTCCATCTTAAAACACGTTTCTTTTTTATTTATAATAATAATAATGATGATAATAATATAATCGAATTTCACACCACACCGAAGAAAAAGAGAAATGATTAAGGAGGTTGATATGAAAGTGTACTTTCACTACATATTACCTTGCTCTTTTTAAGTTGATGCTAGACATTTCAGGCCGTTGAGACCTGCCGACATGACAGTTAACATTGAAAGAATGGCTGACATACTGTCAACGAAACTCGTCACCAAAATTAATATTAACACGATCATCATCCTTTGTCTTACCTTCATGGTTCCCGCAGCTAAGCTCCAACTCCGGCGACAAATTTTCAATACTTTTTCGTAGTTGACGAAATGATGCGTCCAATTTCCTGGCCAAAAAGCTCATACGTCTACATGTTGTCATCAAAGTACCTTGGTGCAAATCAGGATCGTTAACACCATATTCCTGGCCTGAAATCCTTCACATATTTTATTTTTAGCTGTCTTTGTCCATCTTTTCTTGAGCAGATGACTTGGTATGAACACAAATCCTTCTATTTTCGCAACGTGGAATAGGGGGAACACGGAAAACCAAAGATCTCAAAATGTAAGCAGCTGCAACTGAATTGGACAACATACATCGCATATGATACTAGCACACACCTATGCTCGCCGTCATAACACGAATGAATGTATACCCTTACGATGGTCCCGTCGAGTAAATTTTCCACGTAAAATCTTGATTCCTTTTGTATCTCATACTGAACCTTACGAAAAGAGGTCATGGTATATACTCGACGTACATCCTTCTCAAGTCGGCGAACATCGTAATTAGCCAAAATCTACGATTTATCTTCATTGTCTTTTGGTGGATTTAACCATATTTGACAGATCCTGCAATAATAACACGATTTGCTGACATTATTCTTGTTTATACTTTCTGTAAATTTTTTGGTAAAAAAGTTCCGTCGATTTTGGTTATAAATAGCGGAGGTCATTGTGTCAATAGGACCATCCCATTCGAAACAGAATGAACTCTCTCACAATGTTAACCGATTCACCGGAGCTGGTTTTCGCAGCAGCACGGTAAGATTTCCCGATTATTCGTCATGGGTTGCTCACTTCTAGTGAATTCGAAACTCATTTTTGCATTGTTTAGAGATTCATGACGCTGGTTGCACTTTTAAGAGCAGAGGGATTAGTCTTCATCACCACAGGATGGTGTGTTCGTGTGGGCTCTCGACTACCACTGATGACCTCCTTGGGTGGTAATCAGTGAGTTGTTTGCATCTCGTGAGGTCGACCACGCCATGAAATTGGCATGCTGGCTTCAACGGCCGTTGTGTGATGATGCTGCTACTTCATCATGCGATTGTCCTGTTCTATGCCCCCTTCAGGGTACGTAGAAGTGCGCGGCGAAGTGGTCAGCAGTCTGTCATCGGTGAGAGGACCCCCTACAGCAAAATCCCCCCGGCCTCGCTAATGAACAGTAGAAAATCATATCCTTCTCACAAAATTTGTGTAAGGAGCTCTACGATCATTAGTGTCGCAAATGTAACCATCTGTATGAAATCAGTTTTAATCACTGTATCTGTATATTAACGAGAGCTGTATACAAGTTTGTGAGAGTAAAATTATACATGAAAAACGTACAATTTGAAAAAAAATGAATACGTCGATCTCTGTGAAAATGGATAGAGCCTGATACGTTGGCTTCTGTTTTGAGGATGGTTCGAAAAATATTTTTGAGATATTACTGAGAGATATCCCAGGTTTATGGCGCGGGAAAGCCAGGTTTATGGCGCGGGAAAGCCAGTCGGGAAGAAGCATCAGTTTGGGGACTTTGTAGATTGTTGGGATTCAAGCTTCGGGAAAGATTTCGAGATCCTTGCAAGTCAAGAAGCAAGTCAACCCCAGAATTCCCGAGGCGCCTCATTTCTTGGGAGAAGGATGTCGGCCCTAGGCAGCTCCTGATATGAAGTTCCTGGAAACCACTATCACAACCAGCTTTCTGGTCTGGCAAGTGGTCTAGAAGTCTTCAGGTGAACCATGCCGTAATAACGGTTGAATGACTCCATGCTAACATTCACTAGTGTCAGCTTCGTGAAGTCGGGAAGCTTTGGAATGGATTTCATCTTCCACCTGTCCGTGATATACAACATAGAACCCCAATGAAAGGGTGGCCCAATGCCATCATCATCAAGGATCGGCTTTTGAACTGTGTCTCCTTAAGGAGTGGCTTGCATGTGCTCGATATTGGGCAGCCTTCAATCCTTACAGATTTCAGGTCAGGAAGGTGATGTAGCTGAGGAAGCTGGGCGATCCTCTCACACCCGACCAGAGATCTCCATGAGTCTTGACAGTGTAAGTTGATTCATCCATTCGGCAAGCCCAGAGATCTCCATGAGTCTTGACAGTGTAAGTTGATTCATCCATTCGGCAAGCCGGATTCCTCCATGGTTATGAATCTCTAGTGATTTGAGATTCAAGTGAGCGTCTATGTAACAGTAGCGCATCTACCTAGAGATTCCTGAAACGCAGGTCCAAGGACTCCAAAGAACTCATGGGCGTAAATACCTACGATTTTTCTCGCTCATCTTTGACAATTTGGTCGATGATTTAATGTCTTCCCCTCAGACTGCACAATCGATGATTGCAGTTCATGGCATCACAGTCCTTGCCATACTCCATCTGGAAGGGCGAAAGATATCCGAGCTTGTAACACCAACCTCCCTATAAATCTTTGGCTTTGTACACAGACAGATTATCACCTTCGCGATTATCAGATTCGTCAAACGAAGCGTCCTTTCCGGTCTCCTTTTCCATCAAACTGTACTAATAATCCCTTCTCCCTCTAAACCCCAAAAGCAAAACTCTCTCAAAAGCCTTACCCTTGCCGTCCTGATAGTCTAACCTCTCCAATGCCCCGTGGACAAAATTACTGTTAATAGTCAACTTGACTGAATAACTAAGCTTGAAGACAACGTCGCCGGAGCTCTCTCACCTAACCAAGCGCTTGAACCGACCATACAAAGCTGACCGGTGGACTCTGCCACATAACCAGCAAGACTAAACTTATAAGTACCTCTCTGAACAGAAATCCTCGGCCCAAGGACATGGAACGTCCGCAACAACGGCCACCAAGAGCCTTCCTCCTGGTTAAAAGACAGGTCCTGTCCATCAAGCCTCAAGGCCCTGACGACCTTTAACACATCCTTGTTTTTAGTCCCATACACCAACCTCAGATCAAAATAAAACTAACTCTTCTCCAACGATGGAAAGAATATCCCCAGGGTCATCGACCTTTGCAGCTGCGGAATTAAAGAAGCTGCAGAATCGATGCCGGCCGGAGAGGGAGTTATTGGCAGATGGGGGCAGCTGCAGATATCGGATACTCAGAGAAGACCTCCCTGTCACAATGGGCAGCATAGAAGTCGTGCAAGCAGGAGTCATACGCGACTCTCGATTCTGCTGCAGAGGAACGGGGGACAGCGACGAGAATCATTGCAGAGACCACAAGAAGGATCGAGGGGAGGATAGCAGGGGATCTGCTCCAGGGTTTATGAAAGCTCCTACCGCTTCGCAGATTAGGGAAACACAGTCCTGAAAGGTCCTACCGCTTCGCAGATAAGGAAACACAGTCGAATTTTCTTTAATATTGAAAAGAAACATTTACGGATGTCTTTATAATCCATTTATAGTACGACTAAAATGTAAACGCACGGAAGCCCGGTATTAACCTACAAAACACTTTACACGTTAGTCAAATAAGACTAAGTACGACTATATTATCCTGTTCGTAACCCTTTCCGCCACCGAACCTTGCCTAACTTCACCGGGTTAGTTAGGAGGTCTTCCGAGTCAGCGTCGGGGTCGTCGATCTCAAAGAGAGCTTTTCAGTGACATTATCAAGATCAACGTCATCCACCCCGATGTGCCCCATAAAAATGAGCTCCCAAGGGACAATTAATCAATATTGATAAGGTAAGCCCCATCGATAAATTACCTGTTACGTCAAGATTTTTGCACCCTATTATTACTACCGCTAATTTATACGGCGGGTCGCAGTTGACAAACCTCGAGAAGAGTTCCCAACTTCTGGTGCTCGGTGACAAGTTCTGGTTGAAGAACATTACAGTGGTGGTAGACTAGGTTGTGTTATCATCGAATCCTGACAGCAAGGATAAATGGCCCTCTCAAGCCCGGACGTCAACCTTCTCTTGCTTATCCGTCTCCTGCTTAACTTTGATCTTAACTGGCTTCTTAGGTTCTGGGATTTCCGGTTTTTCAATCCCTAGAATGTCGGTTATTCTCAATTTTGTGAGTTCCTGAACAAAAAATGGCATGCAGCTCAGGCAAAACATCAAAGGTCAAGAATTTAACCGACAGATTCTGCAGGCAGATTAACGTGTTACCTGACGATGCCCTTTGGTCCGGCGATAGTTCTTCCTTCTCTTCTTCTTAAATATGATGACTTTGGCATCTAGTGCCTAGATAAAAGCAAGAATAACATGAACTTCGGTGATAAAGGCATACGGCTCACTTGAACATACAGGCAACGGAAATATGCCCTCAAACAAATAATTGTGGTAAACTGGAATCTTGCAGCAGCACTTAAATGCTCCTCAACAACAGCATAGACAGCAGCATCCGGAGCATTGGGTCTTCCCACTATGGTTTGAGTAGGGGAGCCCAGTAACAGAACTTTGTTCAAAATTATCTGCAGCATCAGGTACCAGGGAAGGGTCAACTTCCTAGTTAACATCTAACTACCTCACCACATGGAGATGGGAGCATGTACATGTTCAAAGAATAAGTAGATTAAAACCCAAGCAACAGATCCACAGAAATAATTGAAAAGGGCGAAAAATTGAAGCAGACATTGTACACTCTGCCCGGACATCATTTTGAAGGAATGAAATTTACAGCAAAGTCTTCATCATAGAGCCCTTGACCATAGTGAACCTTCATCTTATAACATACCCAGAAATTTCCTCAGAGAACATATGACAGTATTGATGCCTTGGATTTCAAGGTGAAATGGTTATCGATAATGATAGCATTATCCACAAACAAGGGGTCTCTTCTGACAGGTAACATTCAACTAACAAATAGAAAATCAAGTCACTAACTAATACGATAGAAAGTTCTTAATCTTAGTCAAGGAGGCCCGGCAATGGCGATTAAGATCAATAGAGATGCTTATTAGGGTCCCTAATCAGGCTTCCCCTGGGTTTTTTTTTTCAATGTAATTGAATACAACTATATGAGTACTGTAAATTATTAGGGTGATCGGACAAGCACATTTCATAATTCCTCAATTCGAACAACCAAAAGAGAAAAACCACACACCTTATCATTAACTTCGCAGAACTTCAACCTCTCCGTGAAGATGCAATCCCTATTGCTGACCTTGAACTGATGCGATCCTACCTATGCAATAAACCACCTAAAACATCTCAGCAAACTGAAACCGCGGAAATGATGCAACAAACATCACAAAAGCACACGGGTAAAACCTGAACCACGGCGAAAACCGGCTCGTATGGCTTGAACACGCGGTCCGACCTCTCCAACGGCCCAATCACCTTGTATCCAATCTCGTTCGCCACTGCCTCCTTCTCCTCCGGAGTGTAATCCCTCTTCTGCAACCCCGGCCCCGCAGCGATCTCTCCGTCGCTGACCTCGTCAACTTCTCCCTCTTCCTCCTCACCTTCCTCATATTCATCTTCCGAACCTTCATCCTCCGGCGTCTTTCCGGAACAGTAGCGACGCCAGGACGACGATGCTCCCAAGTGACCGATGCGGAATGGCGTCGTTTCCAACTCGAGGACGGAACGGGATAGGGAGCCGCCACTGTGAGAAGCCAAGGCACTAAAGCTGCGGCCAACGGAATGCCTAACGGCGACGGCGGCGGCGGCGTGGTGGCGGAGCGCGTGGAGGCATCTCCTGGTCGCCATCGGGGGAGATTAACGGGGGGTTCTTCTTCGGGCTTCCGGGATGTTTGTTAGGGTTTTAGATTTAGTGGTTGGGGTCTGGGGTTTTAAGAGTTTACGTATTTAGTCCTCTACCTTAACATAATTACAAATCGATCCCTAAATCCTGAGTCTTTTCGAAGAGATCCAGAAAATACATAATTTGCAATTGATTATTTAGTGATTTCTCCTATTCTTTTTTATTTATACATTTTTCCATCAATATTTATATTTTATGTGTTTCTTACACGATAATTCTTTTCCTAATTTTTTTATACTTTTTTTCAGCATAAGAGGAATCAAATTCCTATTGATAACTCTATGAAAGTAGGATTATTTCGTATCCCTAATGATGTTTTACGTTGTTAGTCGTACGAGTATTGATAGGAATTTTGTAGAATTTAAGTGATTTTTGGTTTAGTTTTATTTTAAGTCGATCTTTGCTATTTTCTTAGTTTTTGAATATATTTTGACTTGAATCGTTTATCTTGTTGATGCCTCTTGGTTTATTATGTTTTGGTGCTGGAGAATAGATGAGAGCTTGAAGCGTGGACGAAGTAAAGTGACCAAAGAAGATGAAATTATGTATGATATTGACTTATTTATTAAGCCTATTAAATCAAGGGATAATATAAAGAAAGAGGCTGTAATTTGTATCATGGAATGAGAAATGTAATGGCACTGTTGACATGTCAGAATATTTTGAGCCTATACCAAGTCTACAGCCCATATCAAAGCGTGGGCCTGCGCCAAGTTTATAGCCCATGCCTGCGCGACCGTACAGAACACAGTTTGGATAGAAGAAGATATTAAAGGCAGATATCTTAACAGACTCCGAGATCTCTGGAAGGTAGTTAAGATCAAGCCACGATTCGGGTTCTGAGGACGTGCCAGACGTGCCAAACACCCTGAACACCACGAATCTCAATATAAAAGGGAGAAGATCCTCCTGGAAAAAGATACGATCAATCAATCAAACAGAAGCTTTGTATTGCTCGTCACACCTTATATTTTAGTAGATACCTCGGCCTGGGTGAACTCGTAAGGTTCTTTGGTCTTCGCCTCCACCACCAGAGTGAGCAACCGTAGCTTTGGTGAATCAATCTCCGCCCCCGCCCCACCGTCAGGATGAGCAACCGTAGTTCCGACAGCCAATCTCCGCCTGCGCTCCACTGTCGGGACGAGCAACCATAGTCCTGATAGCCGATCTCCGCCTTCCTCCTATCATCAGGACGAGTAACAGTAGTCCCGACAACCAACTCTCGCTTTCATTTCGTCATCCGTGCTCGTAAATCTACAGTGCCAGCAGCAAGTTTACAGCATCGGCAGCAAGTCTACGGCGCCAACAACAAGTCTACGGCATCGACAGCAAGTCTACAACGTCACCACCGTCTGCACCATCATCTTTACTCTATTTTATGACTGTAAGCTTTTCATTCTTATCGTAAGACATCGTTTAATCAATTCAAAATGGTCTACAAGAAAATCGAATGGTCGGCTGATGACGTTGCCCAAATGCATGCTTACCTCAAGGAACCACCCCATGTTCAAGCCTAACAGTCCCGAATCTCTGATTCTACGGGATGATCCATGCGGTTAGAGGAAAAGCTGTGGGGACCTTTGAGGTATGTGAGGCGAGGAGAGATTGGACGCTAGAAAAAGGAGGTGGTCAATAATTTGATGCCTCACATCGAGGCTTGGATTGAGGGACAATACCCTTCTAATCCCGGGCGCATTGCTACAATGGTTCTCAGGCTTGTCAATGAAGCTATCGGGAATTGCGTGTGAAGATGGAGGATGAAATTGACCAGATCTAAGTGTTTGTTCTTGGCGTCCGGATGAATGCAAGTATTCCTTCTTCTTTCTATAATTCGCTTTTAGCCCTTTTTGTTATTGTTCGTTAAATTTTCCCTCCAAATTCATCATCCGGCTTGTGTTGCATTATCCTTGTAACCGATAAACATACCACGGTCCCCTAGCTTCTCCGATGGAATCGAGCTTTATAACCGCGGCCATCCAGAACTTGTGGAACCTGTGGAACGTCCGAGGTTTCATGATCCTTAGCCTCTGTATGCAGCTCATCCTCTCCATCGCTGCCCCTCTTAGGCAGAAGACGTCCAACCGTTTCTGGATATTCCTTGTCTGGCCTTCCTACTTAATGGCGGACTGGTCCGCGTTGTTCGTGTTCGGGCTCATCTCGAACTCCGGTAGCAGGAACTCGGTAAACAACAATAAGCATGTCCCCCTGGACGTCATGGCCTTATGGGCAGGTTTCCTTCTGGTCCACCTGAGGGGTCCCGACACCATCACCGCATTCTTTTTGGAGGATAACGCCCTGTGGCTCCGTCACCTCGTCGGTCCCGTCGCGCAGCTTTCCGTGTTCCTGTACATCTTCATGAAGACGCTCCCAAACAACAGGCTACTGGTCCCCACGGTGCTGATGTTCGTGGCCGGTGTGATCAACTACGGGGAAAGGACGCGTGCGCTGTATCTCGCGAGCTTGGAGAACCTGAAGACTAAGTCTATAAAGGAAACTACAGTCCCGAATCTTACGAAGGAGGAAGAAACCTTCCATCAGATAGCCGATGGCCTTGTCTGCGATATCATGCCGGATCTTCAGGAATATAACAAGAGCCGGAATTTCATCGTCGACTTTTTTCCTGGCAAGATATTTCGATGCATCAAGGACGAGCTGAATGTCCTATATGAACTCCTCTACATGAAAGCAACAGCGGCGACTTCCACCTGGGGAATTTTGGCCCGTGGCATTAGCTATTACAGCACCCAGGTGGCTTTCATTTTGTTTTGCCTTGCCGATAAGCACGGGTTCCGTGGAGTCGATCTCGCAATCACATATGCACTATTTGTGGGAGTTTTTATTCTCCATCTAGCCAACACACTGATGTTAGGCACAACTGCTTTACGGGATTTTCAAGGAAAGGGAATTGTTCTGTTGGCCTTGGAACAGGGGATTTTTCCTCTTCTCCTAATATATGCACTTGAGTTTGTTCTGGTTAAACTTCTACACGTCTCGGCTCTCGAATACCTCCTCAGTAGGACATGGTCTGAGAAAATGGGTTATGTGAATATGTTATCCCAATGCTTCAAACTGTGCGGGCCAAGAAGAGGATCTAAGCTAGGTAAAAGTAAAATTTGTCTTCGACAAATTGGGTCTCGAATTCCCCATGTTCTGGTTTACAGATCAATGCTTGAAACGGACCTACAAATTTTCACATTTTTATCAGAATAGTTCTCCGTCATCTGACGGTCAAACAGCTGAAACGACAAGTATTTACCTCCACCGTGGCATCCTCTATAGTATTATCTCATAAATTTGTGCCAAGTGTATTCCTTTCCCTTTTAACCCTGCATCACACTAAAAAAATAGTCCCCTATTGGGGCCAGCGATAATTCACTGAGTACGCAACACCCTACGCACATACGAAAACATGAGACCGCTAACTCCTTCCTAACGTGCAATCTTTGAAAAGGGTATTCTTTATGCAGCGTACGGATTGCACAACGTATAATAGGAACCAGCATCAATCGAATAAAAACAATTCCCGCATCTCATAATGAATAATAAACATCCATCCAAGGAAATAGATATAATAGTAACTCATACGCGACTCCCATGAATAGGCCATTTCTCTCACATATCAACCCTTCTAAAGGTGCCAGGACCACCGTGGTGCGTCCTCACTTACTCCTCCGGGAGCGCCCGGGTAACGGCAGCGGGCACAACCGCGTGTGGCTGTCGCCCCTCCGTACTCCTCCGACACACTGTCGGGTAACACCATCAATAACAGTGGCTTTTCTTCTCAAAACGAGGCAAACTAGACCAGGAAATTCATTATTTAGCATATGATTGAAGTACCACTCTTTATAGTTCATGTGTACAGCAACCGGGATATGAGGACGGCATGCCCGCATGGCATCCAACTCGCCAACAACTGCAGCGTCGCTGATCCCAACCGGACATCGGTCGGCTTCCATACGACACAAGGATACCGACAACCTACGGACCCCAATCACCGTTAACCAGAGCTAGACGTGGTTGATCNCTCAGCCACCGCCTCCTGACTTTCAAACTAACGCGAGCCATCCCCATTCCCACCTGTACAGAACCTCGAACAATTCGTTATTTCAATAATCCAATAGTAGTAAGTACAGCAATATCCTGGTCTGTCTCCTATCAACCACTCATCATGCGCCCACATTAAGGCTCATTCAACACAATTATGGAAATCAATCTGTAAGCCTCGAATTCAACTGACCTGCATTTGAAATCAAATTGCTGGCCACGCATCACGCATCACACCATGTACACAACGGCATCAGCACATCCCATTTCAGTTTGAGAATTACATTTCTAAGCTCTTAATGCTTTCTTTACACTCACGGTAGGGTCGAGGCTCGGTCAAATGAGTAGGGGAGCACCAGTCCACTCGGATCAATTGATCCGTCTTAGAGGTGAGTATTGCAGCCAAAAATTCATACGGAGAAGATTATTCAAGTCAGCTGCAGCAATACAATTCTCACACACATTCGATTTTAGCGAGTTCATTCACCGGTCAGCTTACGGCGTTATCAACGGGGCAGAATCAATTCTCAGCCTACGGATATACGACTACCGGCAGAAGAGTCTCCCCAGCATCTCGTCCCCAAAATACTCGCTCGATTCTTTTCCTAACAAATCCATTCACGTCCCTTCGCACACAATCAGATTTTGCAGCGCACACTTAAGCATACACGGGACAAAGAAAAGAGGACGGTATGTATAAAAGGACGGCGGCTCTGTCCGTAGACGAAGCCAGGCTCGTCGCTCCCTTATGAGGAACACCATTCGGCCATTTCGACTTCGCTCACTCCGAGCTCACTAATGGTCGACATCGAACTAGTCGCAAGTCCTCTCTGTACCCGCACCCAAACTAAGGCGAACCACCCGACAATGCAGCTCTGGAAAGCACCCGACGGACAGACAACAGCATCTATTCTACCCGACCTACCCCGCCTCCCCAACGCCTTTACCCAACAACACAAGCAGCCAAACAAACAGGAACGGAACATAGACGAGGGGGAGGGGGTGAGACGTACTTGGATAACCACCAGCGATTGTCCTCCCCTGCGTGCAAGGGTCCTTGTCCCGCTCGAGTTCCTCCCTTGATTGCGCGGTCGTCCGATCCGAGGCAGAGATGCTGTCCTCTTCCCGGTGAGCTCAAGGGTGTCAGAGAAGAAAATAAAGGTCGGGGAAGGGGAGGTATTCCCCCTTATCCTTCTATGCATTGCCCATCGGGAAATCTGATGGGATAGGAAGCGTGTGCCACAAGACACACACCTGAACACCTTATCCCTCAGACACTCTTCATCCACTTGCCCATTTTTATTTGTTATTTATTTTATCTTATCCTTGCAAACTTCCTGTCATGATTAATCAGCAATGGTATTTTACTAGTCGTCGCGATTACCGGTCAAAACTCGCGACGTTAAATGAATATTATCGACACTCTAATTCGATTTCGTTTAGGTCCAGGCGTCCCCTTTCCCGCGTAACGTAATCACACGAAATCGAATTAGTAATCTCGNCAACTAGTACACTTGTACATTACTAGTACAAGAACAGTTCCTATTAGTACATTGTACTAATCATTACTAGTACACAAACAGTACCACTTAGTACACTGTACTAACTACAGTGTTAGTACATCATTAGTACTTTCAAAATGTACTAACCGAGTTAGTACATTGTACTAAATCGGGGTCGAAATTAGTACACCTCACGTAAGATGCCGTTCACGGCACATTAGCCGCTTCCGTATTTTACTAGTCGTCGCGATTACCGGTCAAAACTTGCGACGTTAAATGAATATTATCGACACTCTAATTCGATTTCGTTTAGGTCCAGGCGTCCCCTTTCCCGCGTAACGTAATCACACGAAATCGAATTAGTAATCTCATTAACATTCGATATTAACATTCACTGACAACGAAAGTATTAAACTCTCGTGCCACGTCAGATTTTGACTCGGTCAACGTTCTAATTCTAGTCAAAGTCGTACTCTTTTATTTCTCAAAATTTCAGGGTCGTTACAATGCTTGTATGTTAAACAGGTTTTATATGGAACAAACTGGTCGGAGAGAGACGCACGTCCAGGGAAGACTTTGATGACGCACTGTGGGACTCTGTATGCGAGGATATTAAGGGAAAAGCAGCAGGTCCCTTTGCTGCAGCAAGAATGAGAGAATTATACGAAGCGAGGGGGGATCGGGCGCTTGAAGAAATCAATTGTCATGAATTGATGACTTACATGAGGGACTTCGAGTACGAGAATACCCTTTTAATCTGGCACATTGCTACCGAGATCTGTATCAACATCGAGGGAGAGGAAGATTATGTTGACCATTCTGATTGGAAGAGGAAGAGGAAATTAAGAAATTATCAGATTACATGATGTATCTTCCAACCGAAGCTGATGTCTACGGTGGCTGGCATCAGCCAAATTAGGTACAAGGACACCTGCGTCGAGTTGAAGTTCCTAGGGAGAAGGTATGGTTCTCCAACCATGCGGGAGTTTTGCACATTGATAGTCCAGGTACGCCAACATCACGGAACCCTCCATCGAAGGGAACAATCATGTGCACTCAGTGATGAAGGATTCGTGCGGGCTGGTCCAGCTACTGCTAGAAAGAGGAATGGACAATAGATGGGATGCCATTCATAAGGTGTGGATGGAGCTGCTGTCGTATGCTGCCGGTCATTGCAGAGTCAACTCGCACCTGCGACTGCTGAGTGAGGGCAGTGAGTTCCTCACATTTGTATGGATGTTGATGGGTTCCTGCGGAATCCGCTACCAGTTCCCTGTTAAGTAGAGATCATAACAATATCTGGGTGTTGAATCTAAAAATTTGCAAGTGCTTGGTATATGATCTTGTTGTTTACATACTAGAGCCTTGCTACACTTATATTTGTTTATATGGTTTTTATTATTAAACCCTATAGTAGCTCACTAGGGAGATAAATACTTCCATAAAATGTAAGATCAATTATTTTTTCTTTTGTTATTTTAATATTTAATTTTGAAATATCATAATAGATAATATCATAAGATAGTGTCTACGTTCCGCAAACGTAAGATTGATTTAATTTTCTAAAATGTAAGAAATAATGTCAATCAATTTTAAAGGAAATTGATTGCAGAAAGATTTGGAAAATATCCAAATAAATTTGGAAATATTTTAAAATAACATCCAATTAAACGATCTAATAATACGATTGTTTTTATCTGATCGATGGTATTGGTGAACATACGATCTTAATTGGAATTTATTTAAATAAATTCTTTTCAACGTAATATGAGTCAAACCAATTATTTGATTTGATGCAAATTTACGTAACTTCCTAACTTGAATTAATCAATCAATAATGATTTGATTTAATAATAAGGCAAGAATTTAATAATAAATGAATAAAAAAGGGGTCTTACGATCCTACGCTACGGAAGAAAGGCGTCCCAATTGTTTTTCTGTGCCCACGAGATTTTCGTGCTTTTAGTTTTGCAGGTTTATCTTAACACAGGAGTCGCCGTGTAGTTAGTCACGGAGAAGTTGTGCATGTGACTCGAAACAGAGGGAGCTGTTCGCTTCTATGGGTACGCCAGCCACATAGTCGCAATCTTGAGGAGACCGCGCAGGTCCTGTGGAGCCGCCGTCGTAAAAATTTATACTTGGACAGAGGTTGCCGTCTGCTTATGTAGAGTTTGCTATGTGTCCGTGTGGAGCTCGCCACATAATCGCTATCTCGAGGTCATGCAGGTTGAGACCACCGTCGAGAAAATTCAACCTTGGATAAGGGTCGTTGTTTGCTAGCGTAGTCGCTACGTGCTCGCGTGGGGCTCCACGTAGTCGCAAAGGAGACCATGTGGGTTGTAGAGTCCCCGTCAGGAAATTCCATTCTTAGCACAGGGGTCGCTGTGTAGTGAATCACAAAAATGGTTAACTGTGTCTCACTACGGGAGGAACCATGCCTTTGTATAGGAGAAGCTATACCTCTGTATAGGAGTTGTTATACATGCTATTTTTCAATAGTGGAAATCACCCGGTTGGACGTAGGCCGAGTTGACTGAACCACTATAAAAATTATTGTGTTGATGAATTTGTTCTGTTATAAGAACATCTTGACAGCAATGTGGTTCTATTATCAAGACTTGTTGTTTTTTAAGTCTGCTTAGTACGATTTCGTACGATATAGACGTTTGCTTCTGGGGAAAAGCGTTTTAGTTGTCTAAAAGCTTCAATTCGATTCAAAGACACTAATTCACCCCTCTTAATGTGACCATCATTTCCAACAATATTAAATGTTTTCTTTTCCCTATCATTTTTCAAGGCACTACACGCCTTCAAGAGATATCATTAAACCCGATTTAGTGTGTATTTTTTTAAAAAATTATGAATAAATTTCACAATGTCAGTATAATTTATATAGGTAAGTACAAAAACTCACCATGGGGTAAAATACAGGGCTAGTACGGCATAAAAAATGAGAACTTGGTATTTCAAATATCAAGTTCGACATCTTTAGAAGGAACTCAATGTTTGAAATACCGAATTCCTTATACTCAGAAAGCGCACTTGAAATTCGAAACTCTGAGCTTTTTTAAGTCAAACTCAGAATTTCTAACTGCGAGTTCGAGGTATTATTTNAAGCGTATCTTCGTTACAGGAGGTTTCAGCTTCTGTAAAGTCATAGCAGGTCAAACCTGCTGTTTGACTCATCATCAAAATCTTGTCAACAGGGTTCAATGATGTTGGCACGTTCCCGAAGAATCAACTCGCAAAACCCCTGCATTGTAGGAACCTCCAACTTCTTCCTCGCAAGCAGCTTCACCTCCGCACAGGTGTCTCTATACCTAATATGGCTGATTCCAGCCACTGCGGACATCAATTTTGGTCGCCTGACTAGAAGGTACATCATGTAATCTGACAATTTCTTACTGAAACTCCTCTTCTGCTCCCTTTCCTCATTGCCAATATAATGTGCCGGTGCCTTTAAGTTGAAGCAGATTTCGGTAGCAATGTGCCAGGTCAAAAGCGTATGCTCGAACTGGAAGTCCTCGATATATGGGATCAGCTGGTCACAACCGAGTTGTTTGAGCGCCTGATCTCCCCTCGCTTCATATAATTCTCTCAATCTTGCCGCATCCTATGTCTCCTTAGCCTTTTCCTTGATGTCATTGCATACAGAACTCAACAACAATCTATCAATATGTTCCCTGGACATGTGTCTCTCTCTGGTTAGCTTGTTCCATATAAAACCTGCTATCATTGTAGAAGCATCGATCGGTAAACCAGAACACAGGGAATTTGAGCACCTGAGAGTGGTGGAAGACAAAGTGAGTGTACTTTTTACCTTCCTTCCGAGCTTTCTTTAGGGTGCTCTGCTTGAAGCAATGGGACAAGATATTGAAATATGCCATTTTTCTCGACCATTGCCTTACAAAAATTATGCGTTCAAAGCCAATTAAAGCCAATCCAAATATCAACAAAGCTGGAAAAATCCCCTGCTCCAAGACAAACAAAGGGAGATACTTTAAACCCTAACATCATCGCGTTGGCTACATGAAGAATAAAAACTCCTGCAAATAAAGCATATGTGATTAAGAGATCCCCTCTGTGAAACTGGTGCTTATGTCCAATGCAGAACAAAATGAATGCCACCAATGTGCTGTAAGAGGCGATGGCTCGGACAATCCTTCCCCACGTGGAATTTGACCCCTTTATTTTCGTGTAGAGAAGTTCATACAGGATATTTAGTTCCCCCCGAGATATGATATAATATTGACGAAGAATCGAAATGAATAACGTATGCCCTGCTCTTGTGACATTCCTGAAGATCCGGCACGATATCCACAACGAGGACCTTGAGTATGGCGCGTGCCAGGTGTGGACGCCATCACTTTGTTCCGCTCCTGTATCTTTCTTGATGGTCTTCTTGAGGTTCTCCAAGCTTGCGAGATACAGAGCCCGACTCCTCTCCCCATAGTTAATCACACCAGTCACAAATACCAGGATCGTGGGAACGAAGAGCCTGTTGTTTGGTAGGGTCTTCACAAAGATGTACATAAACCCAGAAATTTGAGCGACGAGGCCAACGAGGTGGCGCATCCACAGGGCATTATCCTCCATGGAGAAGGCAGTTACGTTGTCGGCCCCCCAGGTGGACCAGAAAGAAAGCTGCCCAGAACACCAGGACATCAGCAGGGACCTGTGCTTCATTGTTCTCCAAGTTCCGGCGCCCGGCATTTGAGATCAGCCCGAATGCAAACGTTGCGGCCCAATCAGATAGAAAGAAAGCAGACCAGACCGCAAATATGACGAAGCGGTTGGACGTCCTCTGCCGTTGAGGGGCAAAGATGGTGAGAAGTACCTGCACGCAGAGGCTAAGAATCATGAAACCCCGAATATTCCACGTGTTCCATCGGTTCTGCATGGCCGCTGCTATGAATGCATAATTCATGGCCTCAGAGGGGTTCTTGAAGGCGTGCAGTGCCTTCAAGAATTTCTAACTGGGAGTTCGAGGTATTATTTCTTCATTTTTAAAGGTGCCTTATTTTGATAATTTTTCCCACCTACCCTATTTAACCCGTTTCCTAAGTAAAAAAACATACATCCTCATTTGAGGTCTGTCTCATACCCTACAAAGAGTCTATTTTGGCACTTCATATTATTTTGATATATTGCCTATATTACTAATTGCTAATAATATTATTAATGGTACGTGATCATGAAAACAAAATATTAAAATAGAATATTTAGTGGTTTTGGATCGAAATTCTAACCTTTAATTGGATTCACTTTAAGTCATAATTTAAATAAGCTAATTTTGTTTGTGAAACTAAGTACAAAAACAAGGTAGAGATAGAGAGAGAATACACAAAAGAAGAAAACAAGAGTTTTTAAATTGTTCATTCAATCTGGATTTTATGTCAATGGAAAGTAATCCCTTACTTTTTCAACGGTGAAACTCAATAATTGAAGGTGGAATCGTTCAAATCTTTCTTTATGAGATTAACAAAAACAAACAAAGGAGGGTTGGGTTAATATCTCAACTATCCTCCACCTAATTTATCATTATTACATGCCGGAAGCTGTTGAAAATGAAAATATATAATATGCCACGTTTTCACCTAATAGTTTAAGTTTTTAGGACCGTTAGCATTAGCTGTTGTACAACAGCAACCACGACGAGTTCTACATGCGATTTCTAATTATTTTTTCAGCCAAATGAGTACAAGGACTTCATGATCCTTAGCCTATATATGCAGAAGACCTCTGGAGGCATCGTCATGTTCTTGCGTTTCACACGAGAATCCTTACTAATTACCAGAGCGACTGGATGTTTTTTGTCAGGTGAAGGTAGTTCAGATCATTCATTTAATCCACTGGCGTCGAATAAAACAGTCACACCCTCTTGGTGTTGAAAGATTTTTGTTGGATGGTCCGGTTACTAAAGAGAAAACAACAGTGGGTGGGAGGTGTGGTTGGAGCTGTGGTCCGATGCGGCGCGGACAGTCACAGCAGACTCCACTCTCACGTGCTGACACTTGATCGAAGGCATCACATGAAACTTGATCTTTTTCTATGTGTAGCTGCAATGCAATGACATGGATGTTACAAAACCCACAGGTCACATAACTCCTTTTGGATTCTCATTCCATTAATCACAATTTCTAGGAAATCAGGTGCTTTAACTTTATATCTTGTTTTCTTTCAACCTCTTTGCATTGAACAAAGTAAAGGCTGGTCCTACTCATTTGGTATAATAAACTACAATTTCTGAGCAGGCCATCTTTTGAATTATCTTCCACAAAATGACAACTTGTAAGCAGTTGGCAAATATAAATTTCATTTTCCTTCATCCTCTCTGCATCTTGCCCTCTAAGGCCATGGCCATGGATTATACCTTCATATCCACGGCATTGCAGAACCAATGGAACTTGTGGAATATCCGAGGCTTCATGATCCTTAGCATCTGTGTGCAGCTTCTCCTCGCCCTTTTTTCCCCCTTACAGGCAGAAGACGTCCAATCGGTTAGTCATATTCATCGCCTGATCTGCTTACTTACTGGTCAGTCATTGTTTATTAATTAAAACGAGGCCATCTTCCAAGTCTTTGTTTATTAATTAAAACGAAAGGAAGGAATCATCCAGGAAAGCCGCGGCCAAATGAATGCAAGGCTTCATGATC
>JARUPW010000315.1:238318-264710 GCA_029817735.1 Melastoma sanguineum
ATTGTAACGAAAATAAATAACAAGTTTTGTTTTTTTTTTTCTGAATAAAACGTATTACGAAAAAATATATGTTTGTCTGAAACCTCGAATATCGCCCCGACAAATAAATGCATTCAATCTATTCATAGCAAAAAGACATCTTACACAACTTGTGACTCAAAATTGACTGATGACTTTTGGCAAGTGGACTCCTTATACAACTTGTGATTCACAATTCGATGAATATTGACAGGGGAATTATCGAAAAGCATACCTAAACTATAATTATTAAAAAAAAATTGAGGAAATTATTAAATGTACTCGTTATAATAACAGAAGGACATCCAATTGATGTCAAGTATTCGTTTCGTTAAGCAATTACAGAAAGTTTCAATAAAGTTTCAGTATTAAAAGTTTTATAATCAAACGACAAATGGTCCAAAAAAGAAAAAGGACAAAAAAAATAAAAAAATCAGCCCACGGAATCGAATTTTAGCCGCCACCTACGCAACTTGTGACTTCCCACTTGATGATTTAGCTGCATGGGCAAGAAGACTCTGCATCGAAGATGATAAGGTCATTGGTGGGTGGATAGAAAAATCAAGAATCGATCATTCGATGAGACCCCACATCCAGCTCCTATTTAAGTACCGGCCAAGAGGACATGGTCGACACACATTCACCACATCGCGAGACATGAAGAAGTTGTTCCTCCTTTTGATCGTCCTCATATTTGTGGTCTGCGCCCTCGACTGCCTTGCGCCGGTTGAAGCTCGGAAGCTGTTGGAAGACAACTCTGGTAAATTCAATTATCCTCCACTTAAAACCATTGTAGTCCCTTTCACTGGTGGCTCTCTCCAGGGTCTCCTTATTTAGCATTGTCTCTTTTTAATGTGGCCGATCCGAGACACAGGAGGCGTGACGATGGGGGCAACCCAACGGCCAGGAGTTGCGTCTGCTAGCTTAATAATAAGGCCACAGGGCTTTCTACGGCCAGTCCCGAAGCCCAAACCTGGAATCTGCCGAAAGTGCCTGCCATCCCCGAAGACCATTGCTGGACTTTGCAGTAAATGCAAAAAGGTTTGCCCACCGCGAGTGCAGCAACCCCCAAAGCTCCTTGTTCCAGTTTGTGCTCAATGCCGTAAATACTGCCCGCAGCAATGAAGAAACGCCCGGGTGACAAGAGTCTTGGGATGGAAAGAGACAAGTCCTTCCGGGATCCCATGTAATACGAAGAAAGGCCTTCGTGCACAAAACACCACCGTCCGTCCGTCTGTCCGTCGTTCCGTCGTTTGTTGGTTGAAGTCCCACTCTCTACCATCTCTTAGTCCAGTGTCTGTTTTTCTTTCATGCCACAGTCTGGGTGTAATAAAGAGCGGCAAAGTGTCTTATGTGTCATAAAGAACAAAACAAACAAAATAAAACGTGCCCGGCGTTCCTTTCATATTTGATCAACTCTTTTCTTCTTTCTCTCCTTCTCCTTCTCCTTCTTCTCCACCTCCCCCCGTCCTCCTCCTCCTCCTCCTCCTTATTCTTCTTGTTTTGCATTATCAGACCTATCTTCTCACCTTATTCGCTTCCTCACGGTATCAAAGCCACAAAGGGCCTGAAATAGAATAAATTACAAAGAAGATTACATATGGACACTTCGCGTTATCCTTTTCCAGGTTTGTCTCAAACACCAAACTCTGGTGTGTCTACTAGAGTCTTACTTGGAGTACTTCGTGCCTGCAACTTCCTGCTGGAGTATTTGCAGCGATGGTAAAATTGGATGATGAGAATTACCCTGTGTGGAAGGGTCAAGTGTTGGCTGTTGTAGTTACTAGTGGAGTTGAGGAGCCAAATAGCCCAGAAAATGACAGCCATCATTTCTGGGCAATCTCACTCACCTGCACAATTTTTAGATGAGAGAAGGCTTTGAACCATGAATATAAGATATGACAATGTAAAGAAAATGCTGTAATGAGTTTGCTGTTTTCTTCCTTGACTGCGGAAACTATGAATCAAGTAGTATACTATAAAATCTCTAAGGAAGTATGGGATACATTCAGAAGGTTGTATGAGTCAACTTCTACAACTAGGGTGATGAATCTTTAGACTCAAATACAACAGATGAGAAAGGAGGGAAAAACCATACAACAATATCTGAGTAATATGAAATCTCTGGCTGATGCTTTGAATGTAGTGGGTGAACCTGTTAAATACAGAGATTATGTGTGTTATGTACTTGAAGGGTTGCCGCTAAATATGATGCAATAGTCACTAAATCTATAGCAGATCAGATCAGCCATCATTGGACGAGGTCAAGAATTTGCTACAGAATTTTGAATAAGGTTCGGGAGAAGTCAGGGATTAGATAGCATCATTCCTCAGGTACAACTTTCTTTTCTAAATACTTACGTTCCCTGTCCAACCTCCTATACAAGAAATCAGTAACACTACTTATTCACCCCACCCTCCAACCCACATTCAAACCGGTTGCTTGGTTGACCTTTTTCAAGATCAAACACTACTTATTCACAGTGGAATAGGAGAAACCTCACCA
This sequence comes from Melastoma sanguineum, assembly GCA_029817735.1. Taxonomy (NCBI): domain Eukaryota; kingdom Viridiplantae; phylum Streptophyta; class Magnoliopsida; order Myrtales; family Melastomataceae; genus Melastoma; species Melastoma sanguineum. The sequence continues at coordinate 240,843 of JARUPW010000315.1, forward strand.
AACCTAAGCCAAGATTCCATATCTATTTCAAACTGGCACATACTGCCATGACATGTTATCGTCGCCTAAACTCCGGATATCAGCCCCAATCTCAAACCCACTTCACTCATTACTCTGGATACCAGCCACACCCACACACCCACTTCACTCAGTTTTCAGCACCCTAGACTTGGTACTTTTAGTCCGCACAAACTCCATCCTACATACCATCCACACAGCCTGTTCATTACATCCCATCAATATCACAAAAGGAGATAAATTTAGAGACATGACTCATAGACTTAGGAGCTACACACCATGTATCTCCTACCACGGAAGGCTTTCAGAATGTTGTTCCTTATCAAGGTAATTCCTCCATCATTATAGGTAATGGAAGTAAATACTTCTCATGTTGGGGATCATTTTCGAGGTACTACAACTGGTTCTCTTAACCTACATCATATCTTACACACTCCTGCTTTACAACAAAAGTTATTCAGTGTCTCTAAACTCTGTCGTGATAATAATGTCACAATTAAATTCTCATCCGATTCATTTTTTGTCAAGGACAACTCCACAAAACAGATATTTCTTAAGGGGAAGATGGATTGGGGACTTTACAAGCTTCCTTGCAGGATCATTCATAAGTATCCTAAACAAATCCAGAGTCACTCACGTTCACACTCTCTACAACTTCATATTCCAGAAGCAGATGGGTCATCTTTAGCATTTGCACTTGCAGCAGTCTCCTCTTCTAGCATAGACAAGACTAAGTGGCATCTTAGGTTGGGACATCCAGGTGCTAAGGTCCTATCTCAGGTGTTGTAGTCCTGTAAACATTCAACCTGATCTTTTTAGTTACCCTTATGTCAGTCGTGTGCTCTTAGTAAACATCCTCGACTGCCTTTCTCTTTATCCAACTCTAGAGCAACTATAACCTTTTCAACTAGTTCACATAGATCTTTGGGTACCATCTCCTATAAACTTTGTCACAGGCGATCGTTATTTCATGCTTCTAATAAATGATGCCACTCGTTTTACTTGGGTATACTTCCTACAAGACAAATCTAAGGGTTTGGCTGCATTTCACCAATTTTATACTATGGTTAGGAACTAGTATAATACATTTGTGCTTGCAGTAAGGTCATATTGGGGCGGTGAGTTTCGTTCTATTCATAAATATCTTATGAAACATTTCATTTCTCATCAAATGCTTGTCCTTACACTCAACAAAATGGACGGGTTGAAAGGAAGAATAAACATGTCTTAGAAGTTGGCCTAACCCTATTGACGCAGACAAGTGTTCCTAGACAATATTAGGTATATGCATTCAATGAAGCAGTTTCTCTTATCAACATGCTTCCATCCAAGAACCTTGAATTTAAGACTCCTACAAAACTACTTCTAGATTACAAATCATCTTACAATCTTCTGAGAGTATTTGGCTGTCTATGTTTCCCAAATCTTAAACCCTACAACAAACACAAATTGGAACCTCAATCCACTGCCTGTATGCTGGTAGGTCAGAGTGTGTAACATAAGGGCTTCATTTGTCTTGATTACTCTATTGGGAAACTCTTTGTGTCCAGAGATGTTCTATTTGATGACGACAAATTCCCATTCCAAACACTTCAACAATGTCCTGTCAGTAAACCTCAGTATACACCTTTCATTCCAATTGTCATCAGTCTTTTCATATACAAGGCATACTCTGTTTCCTCTTTAATATATTCTCTTACGATTCAATCACCTCTACCAGATTCTAACTAGACTTCTATCCCATCAGACAACAATGACTCATCTTTACTGAATATGACAAAAGAGTTATCCAAGCAGATGGATAACATACATCCCATCACCAGATTGAAAGCAGGTATATATAAACCAAAACTTTACTTTACCAAGACCCAACTCCAGCCTCACATTTATAACCATCCCATCAGAACCTACCAATTTATCTGAGGCGCTCACAACACAGGTATGGAAAGAAGAAATGAAAGTAGAACTTTGGCACTGATGCTAAACAATACCTGGCAATTGGTCCCATGTGAGAAAATGCAGAAGGTGATAGGGTATAAAAGGGTGTATAAAGTGATGTTGACTTCTACTGGCTATCTTGAGCGGTGTAAGGCACGATTAGTAGCTAACGGCTATCACCAAAATCTTGGAATTGACTTTACAGAGACTTTTAGTCCAGTCACCAAACATCAGACCATTTGGATCATACTCAGTTTGGCGGTTACATGTGGTTGGCCCTTAAAGCAACTTCATGTTCACAATGCATTTTTAAATGGTGATCTAATAGAGAGAGACTGTATATATGCATCAACCCCAGGTTTTGTCGATCCAGAAAAACCTAGTTATGTTTGTCCATTGCAGAAGGCGATTTATGAACTGAAGCAAAGTCCCAGGGCATGGTACATGAAGTTAAGTGGTTGTATAAATGAATGGGATTTTGTTACTTCTAAGGCAGATGCTTCTATATTTTATCATTACTCTCATCTGCAGGTATGATCCTAATATTGGTCTATGTGGATGCCATTATACTTACTGGATCTAATAGTTCTGGGATATCTAATTTACTGCCAAGGTTGCATAACAAGTTTGCTTTGAAGGATTTGGGGGAATTATCATACTCCCTTGGTTTCAAGGTAACCAAGAACCAGATGTACTACACTTTGTCTGAAAAGGTATATAAGATAATTCTTGGAGAATTCAGGAATGGTGGATTGCAAAATGGTTACTACTCCAATGGCTATGAAAGGTCAGTTGTCAAAGTATGAAGGTGAAGTGCTTGCTGATCCTACATTATATCATAGCTTGGTCGGTGTCCTACAGTATTGTACGAATTCTAGACCAGATATAAGCTATGTTGTGAATAAAGCGTGTCAATACTTACATCAACCAACCTCTATATATCTGCAAGCAGTGAGAAGGATATTGAGGTATTAGAAAGGCAATGTGTCCTATGGTCTCACGTTTACTGCTGGGGATTCTTTTGATGTATCTTGTTTCACTTATGCGAATTGGGCAAGCTGCTCAAATGACAGAAAAAGCACAGGTGGCTATTGTACTTTCGTAGGGCCAAATATTGTATCTTGGGCATCACACAAACAGAGGGTGGTCTCCAGGTCAAGTACTGAAGCTGAAGTTAGAGCTTTAGAAAATGGGGCAGCAGAAGTTACCTAGTGAAGAAATTGTTGGAGGAGCTGCGAGTCATAAATAATCAGAATCCAATAATTCTCTGTAATAACTTGAGTGCCATTCACTTGGCAGCTAATCCAGTTCTGCATGTACGTACAAAGCACATTGAAATTGACTTTCATGTTGTCCAAGAAAAGGTGATAAGCGGACAACTACAACTAGTGCATGTTAATTCAGAAGATTAATTAGCAAATCCGCTGACCAAGGTTACACCAGTTCAACGGTTTATTGCAACTGGGGAAATTAACGGTCACACATGGACCAAGTAAAAGTTGTCATAATAAAGACATGAACCGGAAACACCTTACCAATGGAGGATCAGTTGTGGAAATAAAGGAGGAACTGCATGGAAATGGAGGTGAAGAGAATGGAGAAGTAGCACATTCCCAGGAGTGATTGAAATGGAAATGGTTTAGCTTAGGTGAAGTGTGAAGTGTAAAAGTGGAGATGGTTTAGCTTACAGGGAAGTGAAAAAAGTGTTGAGCTAATGGAGAGTTGGGACAATAGTAAGCGGGCCAAAATAAAGTCCAAGAAGTTAATGCAGCCCAGCCCACAGAGAAACTTACATTTACTTTATTCTGGTGTCTAATGTGGATAATGGTGGTTAAAGAAACCGAATGATTACGGTAGCGCATGTCTGTATATATGTCGTCAATAGTACAATGGAATTAGTGAGGGAATCCTAACAAACTTTGACTCTTTCTTCTCCATCTACCCCTTCTTCTTCTCCTTTTACCCCTTCTTCTTCTTCTTCTTCTTCTTTCGCATTATCAGACCTATCTGCTCACCTTATTCACAATACATTAACTTTCTCGTACATATTTTGTACATATGTAAATCTAATTTACGAATTGTGGGGCTGAAGTAATGCCGACGAGACGCCGCGTCGTGTATGAAGATGACGTCATTTTTTCGTACATATGTACGAAATGTAAATAATGTAACCTGTTGTTAGTCCATAATCATATACGGGTCGAACTAATTAATTAGCCCACTTCTTCTTGAATGTTTCTTTCCTTCTTCCTAGCCTTTCTTTCTAATTCTTCTCTGCTGCTTTTCCTCCCTTTTCTTGGCCACCGTCCTTTCTAAATTTTCATGCTCAGAAGGGAAATCAGAAAAGGAAGTGGTGGGGCCTCCCGAAACTTAACATTTTACCTCAGACACAAGTTTCTTGCAAGAGTTACCACCTTTTTCTTATCCAGCCCAAATGGCACGAGTTTGGCTCATCCAAATCTGATTTAGAAGGCTTCTTGAGGAAGCCAGCTCCCTTCAATCCAAATAGTCAATGCAACTTGCAATAGTGATGTCACGGGTGACATCGCGCTTCGCCGATGCTGTCTTTCGGCCACTTCGTGATCAGGTGACCGACCTCATGCTTATTATGACTAACTTTTAAATAATTTTTTAATAGCCACAATAACATTCTTAAATAGGAAAATTTCCGCACAAATTGGGTCTTCAAGGTCACACCACCTTCCATCGTTCACTTTCATCCGAATCTTATAATTACTCAATTTCATATTTCTTTCAGCCAAAATCTCCGATGTGATGTAGGGTATTAGTTGTAGAATTTGGTTGTCGATTGCATCATTTTAATGCGAGCTTTCACGCACCCCTTTTTGTCCTAAAACCGGTTGAATTCGCCAATGTTTATAAGCGTGTGCTACATTTAGTTAGACGCTTTCCTAACCTCTACTTCAAGACCACAATTTGCACCTTTAAACTCATCATATCAATCCTACATTGATCCAAAAAGTGCGTTGTTTTAAGAGTACGAAGCATTCTTACTTACCACACCGCGTACATCTGTAAGCACTCTTATGTACTTACCTACATGTAATCTTTCATTCACAGTGCACATCCATTGACATTCAAAAGTCATATTTACATGGTGCCTAATTACAAAAGTATTAGTTATTAGAGCTTGCAAGTTTTCCTCACCCAACATAAAAACGTCTACTATCAGAGTGCTCAATGGAGTGTGTGATTAGGCACAATAAATGAAAACACAACAAGAAAATAGAGTAACAACACTTATCAAAACACTGCTCTCGATTCCTTCTTTGAATGTCAAGCCTCAAGTTCTGAGAGTTCTGGAGTTGTATCAAAGTCCTCGAGCCGAAGAAATTGGATGATCATCCTTGAGTTGAAGAAATTGTATGAATGTCATCGATTTTAAAGAGTTACATGTAGTCTTGCCCTCGAAGTCTACCTGTAGACAACTGATAATATCTTTGAGATCCACTTCCTTCGTTTTCTTCGTCAAACTTCTATTGGTTACCTGGACCATTCTTCTGTTATTAAAATTCTTCTCGAGACTATTACCATAAATCACTTTAAAACAAACAACCATTTCACAATATTCTTGGAGATAAACTTGTGGGCAACATCCATTTTCTTCCCAAAAGCAACTATCCGTATCTCATTCATGCTCGTATGTTCGCCTTGCTGAAGTACTCTTAAAATTCTCATCAAGATCATCTGCTTGAGGTAAAAGTCTCTCCAGCTTTCTTTCAGAATTCTCTTACCCCATGAAGTCACAATGTTTCATCTCCATATCGTGAGTATCGGCTATTACTATTAATCATACAAAGCCCTTATTTTTTTTTAGTTCCAAGATTCAACGTGTTAACATATTTTTGCCTCCCTTTTCAAACATCACATATGATGACACACCTTCTGTGAATTATTAATGTAGAAATATTGTGAAACCTAGATTTTTGTTATTTTGAAGTTGTAACAACTTAAAAATATGGTAGAATTTTTTTGAAAAGGAATCACGTTGTTTAGGCTGTCTTGCTCAAGCCAATGTCTCAATAGAATTCTCCATATGAGTTCTCGAGTAGGGGTGTTTCGAGCTGGACCTTCTTGACTCGAGTTGGGGTATCTCAAATTGAACCTTCTTGACAGGATCGACCGAGCTTCCTTGATTAGTTTGACGAAGGGGTGACTCAAGTTGGCTTCTAGAATGAGGACTAAATTGACTTGAGGCCTTGATTCATCCACTTGAGTTGGCACTCACTTTAGTCGACTGAGATTCCACCTTGATCGACTGAAATCCAGCTTGTATCGATTCTTGCTCGATCAGTTAAATATGAGCATTGTGACTTTATCTCGACTTAACTTTAGTTAGAATTGCAGAAAAGATATATGAAACTTGACCAACTCTGACTTCGAAATTGATTTTGGGACATAAGCTAAGGGAGGGACCTTTGCTTGGGTGTTTTTACGTGCTTATAGGCGCTTCTAAAGGATGAGCCAGACTCTGTCACTCAAGCCCGGTCTCGCCCAGAGATAGTCTAACCAAATTCAATTCTTTAGGCCCAAATCGATTTGTAGATTTACGTGACAAATGGCAAATAGACAGGCGGAGATTGAAAATTATCATTCCATCCACCTTATTCATGATAAAACGTGTGACTGTACTTCCTTCTGTTCTTAACTTTCGGGAGGCTGACCAATGATGCGATGAATTTAGAGGAGAGGAGACGATCGCGCAAGCTTTTCAACTCTTTTTTTTGTAAACACGTTTCTTTTTTTACTTATAATAATAATAATGATGATAATAATATAATTGAAGTTCACATCACCACCGAAGAAAAAGAGAAATGTTTAAGGAGGTTGATATGAATGTGTACTTTCACTACATACATACATTACCTTTTTTTTTATGTTGATGCTAGACATTTCAGGCTATTGAGACGTGTCGACATGACAGTTGATATTGGAAGAATGGATGACATACTGTCGACGAAACTCGTCGCCGAAATTAACATTAACACAATCATCATCCTTTGTCTTACCTTCATAGTTCCTGTAGCTAAGCTCCAACTCCGGCGTCAAAGTTTCAATACTTTTTCCTAGTTGACGAAATACGGCGTTCGATTTCCCAGTGATAAAGCACATACGTCTGCATGCTGTCATGAGAATACCCTGGTGGCCTGAAAATCCTTCACAAATTATGCTTTTAGCTGTCTTTATCAATCTATTCTTGACTAGATGACTTGGTACGGACATGAATCCTTCTTTTTTCGCAACGTGGAATAGGGGGGAACACGAAAAACCAAATGTCTCAAATTGTAAGCAGCTGCAACTGAGTTGGATAGCAGACTTCGCGGATGATACTTACACACACCTATTCTCACCGTTATAACAGGAAAGAATGTATACCCTTGCGATGTTCCCGTCGAGTAAATTTTCTTGTAAAAGCTTGATTCCTTTTGTATCTCAGACAAAACCTTACGGAAAGAGGTCATGGTATATACTAGACATGCATCCTCCTCAAGTCGGCGCAACATCGTAATTGGCCTGAAAGCTTTCTGCTATGAGTTAAAAGCCTTCTAATATTCCTTGTGACAAAGATCAGCTACTGCACGCTCAAAATTGTGTACGAAATCATGCAGTTTATGATTCACATTGACATATCCCTTCATATATGCATGCATTCGTTCGCAGCGTTGAGTGCTTCTTAGCACCACCCAAAAATGTCCCTGAAGATACGTTTGACACCACATATGTCTGTATGCATAAATCTGTTGTAGCCATCTAATGCTTATCGATCCTGTATGTGTCACTAAAGTAGACCACTGCTCTTCAGCTTCTTCAGATGGTCTACTGCTATACATGAAGGACGAAATATGGGCTCGCATTGCCTGATCCTGTACACGACGCGCAATGTTCTGGCTGAAATGCCAAAGACATAACCTCCGTCTTACAAATGGCCAACCTTCGCTTTGTCGGCATCCGTGACAACGCTAATCGAATGTTTCCCTCCCATGACATGTGTATGAGTACGCTGAAGCCAAGTGTAGTTAGCATTGGTTTCAGAAGTCATCAAGGTAGCCCCAAAGACAATACTTTGATGATGATGCTTCACACTCACGATGATGACCATTTGCATTCCATATTTGTTTGTCTTGAATGTAGAGTCTAGAACTAGGACATCTGCGAATGATTGGTAATCAGATATGAAGGTACTATCAGCCCAATATGTGCGACTGACTTTATTTTTTCCAACAAATGTTTCAAAGGACATACAAGTCTCACTATTTCTCCTATAAAGGAGGTATGCAAGGACATGATCACAACCATCATTATCCCCAACTGACTCTTCCTTCAGCTTTCGGTTATTGAGGTCCTTAATTAGGAAGCCAACACCTGAATGTCCACCAGATGCGTGTACAAGTAGTCGCATAATATCGCACTGTCTAAATCCAACGTCAAGCATTCGACGTACAAATGTCATATCGTGGTCGAAAATGTTGCGCCTTTCTCGCATGAAATAGGACAAACCATTACTCACCATTTCCAACTGAACAGCAACCAAAGTCCGTTGTCCTTTAACATTGACTCCAGCTTTGAAGAAACAATTGCAACTTACCTTGACAGACACCTCAACCCGACTATTAGCCGTCAACACAAAGGAATCGGAACATGCCCCTTCCCTTGAGCAAACCCACTTTCTCATGACGCATTCACCGTTTCAAGGTTTTTGACGATCTCTTTTCATAATTGAAAAGCCATGAACCGTCACATATATTTTAATGAACCTTTCAACTTCTTCAGCAGTACAAAATGACATATTCAACAACTGATCTTCATTCATATCCGTGAGTAAATTGAAGAAGTCATTCATATCCTACTCACCTATAATCACATATATCAAATGAAGAGGTTAACAACAACTTCTGATTTTCCAGGCAAAATTCGATGTCCAAAGCACGTCACGAGGGACAATTTTGGGTGCAAAAGAGGCTTCACATTTTGCTTCCACTCAAGATTCGCTGAATAATCATGTCCTCAATGGTTCTTTGCCGAAATTTCCTCGGAATGGTAACCTGCTGGAGATGGTCCTAAGCTTCATGAACATTTCAGGGGCATTGCCAGAGTCGATTGCAAAATTACAAGGTCTGCAAAGCATCAGCTTGGCTAACTGTTGTTTCACGGGGTTAATTCCGTCCTCAGTGGAAAATCTCTCGTAGTTGACTTATTTTGACTTCTCGTCGAACTATCACGGAAAAGGTTCTATCTGTTTGGTCCGCCTCCAACCATCAGGTTGCTTAGGAACCTCACATAAATGGCTCTGTCTCATAACAACATGACCGGAGACATCCACTCTATAAGCTGGGGTGACCTTAGAATGTTGACGAACCTCAAGCAACCTGGGACACGACTCATTAAAGGGTACAATACCTTACTCCCTATTGGTAAGTCAAAAATGGTGCACAGGAAGGGTACACAGCATGCTTAGGAACCTCACAGAAATGGTTCTATCTCATAACAACCAAACCTCGAACGGGGTCGGTTGTGTGCCAAGCTTGTGCAAAAGAGGCTGATGTTCATGGAATCTTGGGTGGAAGCAAAACAAGAAGTAAAGAAATGGATAAAGGGAGGAAAATGATTGTTCATTGACACTTGGAAGGAAGCAAAACGAGAGGCCAATAAATGGATAAAGGGAAGAAGCATATGTTCACCGAATCTTGGGTGATCCTGGTTGAAGACACTTTCCATTTCTTCAGGTAACGGAGAAGGAAGTTGGGATTCCACTTGCAAAGTCGGTTGAAGATGGTTTGTGGCTCAGTAAGCTGGGATTCCACTAGCAACCGAAGAGGATGAAGCAGGGATTCCACCTGCAAAGTTGGTTGAAGATGGTTTGTGGGTTAGTATGCTGAGATTCCACCAGCAACCGAAGAGGAAGAAGCTGAGAGATTCCACCAGCAACCGAAGAGGAAGAAGCTGAGATTCCACCTGCAAAGTCACCACTCACCCAATTAAATGTTTACTATTGGGATTTAAGTCAGTAAAAGTTACAAAACTAACGTACTACTTTTCAAATACTTTATTAATTTAAATATTGTTTTACTAAATATCACGAGAAAAATTAAGAAATTATTACTAATTTTTGTCAGATATTACAAATAAAATTTAGTACATTTTACTAAAATTGAACAAGAAATTATTTGTAAAAATTTTTAAACAAAAAGTAGTAAATCGGATGAAGAAAAATAAAACTTTTACTAACAAAATTAGTAATTGTTTACTAAACTGGAACAGTAAATTTTTCGTTATAGTTACTGAAAATAGGACGATCTCTCCGACATTTTTAGTAAATCATTACTAAAATTAATAAACGACAATTTCTTTGTGGTTGGGCGGGACCATTACTCACATCTCCCATTTTGTTCTAATACTTGTAATCCATTTTCTTCTCCTTTTCCATTTCTACCATAAATCAAATAATGAAGAACTAATTGCTCTCAAAGTATCGTATTGAGGCATTAATATGTTTTGCTGGTCACAGTAAACTTGATATATCATTCGTGGTAAATTTACTAGCTAGATATAGTTCTTGACTAAAAAGGAGACATATTTAGAAGGGATTGGTCGAAAAAATGGCATATTTCAATATCTTGTCCCATTGCTTCAAACAGAACACCCTAAAGAAAGCTGGGAAGCAAGGTAAAAGTACATTTACTTTGTCTTCCACTACTCTCAAGTGCCCAAATTCCTTGTATTCTGGTTTAGCAATCGATGCATGTATAATGATAGCAGGCTTTATATGAAACAAGCTAGCCGGAGTGAGACACGTGTCTCGGGAAGACGATGATCCCTCGGTGTGGACCTACTGTATGCACGAAAATCAAGGAAAATGTTGTGGGGACCTTCAACTCGGCCAGAATGAGAGAATTATATGAAGCGAGGGGAGATCGGGCGCTCCGACTAATTGGTTGTGACCAACTGATGCCTTATATCGAGGGCTTCCAATATGAGAAAACGCTTTTGATCTGGCATATTGCTACCGAAATTTACTTCAACATGGAGGCAAGGGAAGATTACATAGACGATGAAGACATGAAGATGAAGGAGGATATACAGTAAGATATTGTCGGATTACATCATGTACCTTCTGGTCTGACGACCAGAGTTGATGTCTGCAGTGGCTGGAATCAGCCATATTAGGTACAAACACACCTGCGCGGAGGTGAATTTGCTTGGGAGGAAGAAGTCGGAGATTCCTACAATGCAGGAGTTCTGCGGGTTGATTCTTAGGGGACGTGCAAACATCATTGAACCCGAAATCAAAGTGAACAATCACCCATTCTCAGTATTGAAGGACTCATGTGAGTTGGTTGAGCTACTAAGAAGAGATAACAACAATATGTGGGAGGTCCTTTATATGGTGTGGGTGGAGCTGTTGTTGTACGCAGCCGGTCATTGCAGAGTAGATTCCCATGCCCGAGTGCTGAGTGAAGTCAGCGAATTCATCACTGCTATATGGGTTTCGATGTCTCTCTGTGGCATCGGCGATCACTTCCCTGTAAATTCCGTTTATGGGTTTTGATGTCTCTCTGATTGTACGGGATGATCCTTGCGGTTGCCGGCCAGCAGGGTGGCAGGAGCGCCAAGAAGCAACATGCCAAGGGAAAGCTCAATAGCCTGGTTTCCTCGTTTCTTTATTTCTTTTGATTCCTCTCGGCTAAGAAGATATCGAGTCTGTTTTACTTACCTCTCTTAATTAAGCTACAATGATTAAACAATTATATTGTGATTTTCTTTTTTCTTGTTAATGTAAAGGTGGAAATGTACAGCCCTATATTAATATTGTAAATTTAAAATAATACAGGTTTTAGTACATTTTAGTGATCTTTATATGACCAACCCATTAAGGAAAGTCCGGATCTGGTTTGTACTCGTGATAACGAAGTCGCTCTCGTCCTCGCCCGTTCAAATTCTTGGTTAGGTGTGTTGCCGAGATTGAACCATCATTTAGAGACTATTCCCCACCACTAGGAGATGAAGCGTCGTGGCATTTTGGCCGGAGATGAAGCGTCGTGGCATTTTGGCCTGGCCTGGGTTTGTAAGGCTGGTTGGGTTAATATCCCAATCATCCTCCACCTAAATTTATCATTCTTAAAAACAGGAAGCAACCACGACGAGTTATACATCCGATTTAGAATTCTTTATAATAGATGATCACTCTTGGGTAACGGTCAGCTACTCACACAGTGGACGTCTTCTCGTTTCCAGCAGAATAATGCTCACACTCAGCAGTTGATAGCTCAACGGATTCTACACAGCATATTGTCACTCAAACGTAGGTCTTGTCTATTAAAGCACACATACAACGTTATGTTAGAGTGTAATCCTCAGATAATAATTTTTACAGTGACAGAAAGACTTCTCATAGAGTAGCTCGTTAAGATCAATTTGTACCCTCTTTCTTATATTCCACCTCATTTGCTCCGAAAACACATTTAGACATCCTGGCATATAAGATGTCATTCTTTAGGATTTCCAATATTGTTCTAACATGGTGCACGTATCAGCCAACCTCCTGCTATAGATCAAGATGTCATTGAAAAATGCCAACACAAACTTCCTCAAATATCGTCTGAATATAGAGTTCATAAGGTGCAGAAATGTAGAAGGAGCATTGGTAAGGCTAAATGGCATAACTAAAAATTCAAAATGGCCTTTATGAGTGAGAAATGCAGCCTTAGGTATGTCTTTTAGGGTCATTCTAATCTGTCTATATCCAGATCGTAGATCCATCTTTGAGAATATAACTGCTCCATCAACTGATTCTTCAATAATTGACCTATGACACTTATGTTTCACCGTACGGTTTGTTGTGCTCCCTAGAATCGATGCAAAATCTTCAAGTTCCATCCTTCTTGTTCACCATTACAATAGGAATTGCATGCGAAGATGGAGGACACAAGTTGGACGACGGCATTAACTGAATTGTCCGAAAGACCAAGACTTCCCTTACTAATCTGTTTGTTATCGATTGCGTTGATGGCGTATCCTAACAGTTATTTTATCAAACTGAAGGAAATGAGAAATATATTTTATCCTGCATCGATACTCCAGGAATACGCCAACCCCACGGAATCCTCCAACGAAGAAAACAATCATGTGCACTCAGTGTTGAAGGATTCGTGTGGGCTGGTCCAGCTACTACTAAGAGAAGGCAACAATAGGTAGGATGTCATTCTTAAGGTGTGGGTGGAGCTGTTGTCGTATGCAGCTGGTCATCGCAGAGTCGACTCGCACATCCGACTGCTGAGTGAAGGCGGCAAGTTCATCACATTTATAAGGATGTTGATGGCTTGATGTGGCATCGGCGACCAGTTCCCCGCTAAGTACATCAATGAGGACTAGAAGTCAATGATGGCATAAGAGAATTGGGTTCACCAAAGGGTATGCCACGCCTAATGGAGTATGTTACTCAGGTGGTTGAGCAAAAGGTCTTGGAGTAGTACATGTGAGACCTGAAGCATGAGGGATCTTGGTGGTTACAATTCTTGGCATGTGCTAGAATAACATGCTCGTAATTCTTGTGTCAATCAGGGCAGCATATTGACGATGATGATGTTCTTGAAGTGTAATTGAAGTATGATGACCTGATGGGAAAAAGCTGAAGACAAAAAGAAGAGGCTTCTGGTGTTGATTCAATCTGTCAATAAATTTCGTTTTCTAACATGGTTGAAGCTGGATTAATTGAGTGGAAGGTCCCCTAACGAGGCGATGAAATGATTAAGCCTGTAATGATGGGGTATATTCTTAAATCTATGGTGTATAGTGGTGCAAAATTTTACATTAACTTTGTGACGGTGGGGAATTCGATAAATTAGGCTTTCGATATTCTAAATTTATTTGATGATGTATTTTGTTTTGGGTGGATCAAGCCCATAATACATCACCAAAAAGTATCTATTGAAGAACTGACTAGGTACTCCAATGCTGCCATTCCTAGTATAATGTTTCCAAGTCTGCTTCCCCATTAAACATTCTCAATCACGTTTCTTTGCTTATGTCGCAATGCCCGGATTTCAAGTTTGTGAGAATATTGAAGTCGAACTAGTAATGTCGCTAACTTTGGAATTACTACATTACATTTGAAACAGAAGATCCATCTAGTGATAATCAAAAGCATATCCGGTGAAGATTGTTGATGGCCTTCTCGCAAAGATAAGGGTGGTCGAGATGTTTCATGAAAAACTGACTTGATTTGCAAAAAGCTGCATGCAAGAACACACTAATTTAAGTGTAGGATTTATCTAACTTGTCTGAGAACGACAAACTTGTGTTTTAAAACTTTTAGTATTCATTTATTTACTATGTTAATCCTCTTTTTTAAGTTGTTTTTCTTGAACATTATATTATCATGTGGTTCCCATATTATTATATTATCATTAGGAGTAGAAAAAGTATTCTCCAATCACTCCCCTCAAAAGATCCAGAATTCAATTCGAAGATTATTCACTGGTTTGTCATATGCCACAAATCTCTGAGAAATAAAAAGAGGAAACATGTAAAATTTCTGTTAGTGTTCTCAAACTTTTCTTGATAGTACTCCACATATTACTAATATTTTTTTGCCCACTTTCATAATTTATTCCCCCTTTTTTTACAACAAATATTGTATTCTCCATGTGTAACAAATATGTATTCTTTATACATAAGAAAAAACAAAGAAGTATGGCTACTGTCGACAACAAGGATTACTTAGATTATCAACCATGTGGACATTATAAACTCGTTCTCGATCATGGCCAGCTTACGAACAACGAAAGCACACAATTCTTTTGGAGAAACGTCGTCAATATATATATATTATATTTACCGTTCCTAGTATAACTCAATCTGTCATTGCTCTCTTTGCAAGTGCTCTTATGTATAAGAATCGCGAGGTACCTATTCATCTATAGAAGAATGACAAAACGTCGTGGTAGTTCCAAGGGCACCTCTTGTAACTATCTAGGAAGCACCGGTTGCGACGCCTCTTTGACCAAGAGCTGTACCCGTCCCCGAAAAACCCGTCCAAGGACCATGGCCTTCATAGGCATCCCTTTGAAGATGTGTGTCCATTCACAAGCATCATTTTATGAAGCCATGCCTCCAGTTCCTTGACTTGCTCGTGTCGTCTCATAATCATATTCTTCTGCGAAACATCTCTGGATCGGTGTGTCTATTCCTACCTTCTTCACCAATGTCGCTCATGGAGTGTTCGTAAATCTTGCCTTCATTGCCCATACCCTCGAGCATGTAATGAACCTCTCTCACTAGAAGAAGTCGACGTCCTCTTCAACACCGTGTCGACATATGTCTGTACCTCGCACTCTAATTTTCACATGTAATTTTCCTTCTGTTTGTATGGATTTGATGATTCATACAAAAAGTAAAACTTCTGCTATGTAGAAGGTAAGCTGCTATCAGTCAACAAAATGTTAACCTACAGGGACAGTCTGTACGATAGTACACTTTCTGTCACCTATTTGATTACCATAAATTATTTAATTACTCATTTGATTAATTAAATATATTATGTGGCATATTACGTGAATCAAAATGATTTAAAACTATTTGATTGATGATTTATTTTCATGGGAGTTGATATATTCCCTTTAAGGGAACAAATCACTTTAAATATGGAAAGTTATGTGGATTGATCTAGGATTATCCAACGGTCAATTAACCTTTTTTCTTGCACCCAACACGTCCAGATTCATTATAAATCATGGCAAAGGATGAGCCAATCTGAATATGGACACATTTAACACGTGTCTATATAGAGAAGGTTGCGGACTTATGGAAATCAATACTTCCATATACAGAAGCTTGACGGAGCATATCCTTCTGCAAGCTCTATCACTTTGGGATCTTGAATACAATCATCTCCATATGGAATGATTGATCCTAATTTGATATGGAGTGTCTCTAGAAGAGAGGAAACGAAATATTTAGCTGACATATGTTTCCATCTTTTTGCGGGATCATCAGTCATCTACTTACCTTCTGTAAATTAATGTACTTGTACGAGTAGAAAAACGGGTAAGACTGTGTGAGAGCCTCTGTATAAGTAAGTGAGATCTTGAGAGATCGGGGTTGAACATTCGGTTGTAGAAGGCTAGTGTCTCGGGTGCAAGTTGTGCTGGACGTGAGTCAGGTCGCGAGGGACTTGGCTGCACTTTGGCGTGGCGAACGTGCATCAGGCTCAGGAAGGAGTCGGGGTGTACACGTGCCAAGGCAGTGAGCAGGAGAAGGCCCGCATTCAGGGGAACACAGAGAGGTACTGACATTAGTTTGTTTGTAACCGGTTTGCTTGTGTGTGTAGAAACTGGTGTCCAGGGTGTAAGCTGTGCCGAATGTAAGGGAGATCGTGAGGGACTTGGCTTCACTGTGGCGTGACGGACGTGCATTAGGCTTAGGGAGGAGTCGGGGTGTATAAGTGCCAGGGCAGTGAGCAAAAAAGGAGCCGCATCTGGAAGATTTGCGGTGAGGCACTGTCATTGGTAGTTTTGTAGAAGGGCTGATGTTTGTTGCATACTTAGGGAGAAGCCTGAGGGGTGCTGTCTGCTTCTGGAAGTCTTATCGGGGAGATGAGCAAGGGGAACTCTTGTGAGGAGCCAAGCAGGTCATGGAGCCTTCAGATGGAAATTCCAACCTAAGACAGAGGCGTTGTCTACCTACGTAGGGCTGCTACGTACTTGCGTGGAACTGCCACGCGATCCCTAACCAAAGGGATTATGGAGTTAGTCACTGTTCGCAGTGCAGAACCCTAACCATAAGGTTTGTGAAGTTAGACACTGTTCGTAGTGCGTTATTTCTACCAGAGAGTGTCTGGGGTTAATCACAAGGCTTCTGTGCAAACCTACTACAAGTTCACATAACCTTCTACAGGAGTGTCATAGTACCTTTTGTATTTCATCTCGTACAGAAACCTAAGGTTATCTACTTGACTTGATGTACATGCACTCTCGAGTGTTCTAATAGTTGGTGTACTCACTATAAGTGTTCTATAATGAAACTCATCCAGCTAGGGGGAAGAGTGGACGTAGGTGGTTGCCAAACCACTATAAGACCTCTCTGTAATATTTACTTTCTGTCACAAAAGTTCTGCAGTTGCTTCGTATAGCAGAAACTAATCTCAGAAAGCGAATTAATAGACACAATGCTTCATTTGGACAGAGACTCCAAAGGTCCCGCATCAAATATCTACCAGCTACAGCAACCTTTCAAGCATTAGCTGATCACCGCTTTGTTGTACAGAAACCTGCATATACCTTCTACTAGAACAAGTTCCTCCCTCCTCCTCTGACCTGTAATAACTCAAAACATGTCCAAATAATATTACTAGGTCTCTTGTTTATTTATATACTTCGTAAGATATTTTACATCAGTAAATTCGATATATATATATATATATAATATTTGGGACAAACCATCACCAGTCAAGAAGAAAAAGGCTTCGTCGTTCTGTTTCATACTAAACCAGACTCAAATGATTAAAGGGTGCAATCATCCCGGAAAGCCGCCTCGGCCAAAATGACTGAAGAAAGATTGTTGAAAGCAACCTCTGAGAAATAATTAAATAATAATAATTGTTTTAAAATTAAGGTGGATGGGGGACATAGCAAGACTGGATGAGAGAGGGGGAAGGGAGAAAGAGGGAGGAGGAGGAGGAGGACAAGTCAATAATGGCGTCGGACCATGTCGGGGAAAGGCATCTGCTACTGTCTGGTCCCAACGTATGCTCTTATCTCCGTCTTATATTCGTTTGTCCGTCTTTGGTCTCCTTCTCCTTCTGAGGCCATGGATTATACCTTCATAGCCGAAATAAAGAATTTAAATTGCATAGCATCCAAAAATTAATAAAATGTGTTACGACGAACATGAGTTGGTTCAAATGGTAAAATGTTTAAATTTACTTAAAAAGGCCCGTATTCAGCTATTTCCGTAGGAAAACCCATTTATCATAGCCGAGTGTCTCTGGGTCGAGTCCAGATTAATCTACCCGTAGGCCAAATGTATCGATCATTGGATGCTTAAGAAAAGAACTATTATCCATCTCTCCCTTCTTAGTCTTCGCCTTCCCCCTCTGAGGCAATCAATCTTCTTAGTCTTCGCGCCTCCCTCTCTGAGGCCATGGATTATGCCTTCATAGCCGCGGCCTTGCAGAACCGATGGAACACGTGGAATATTCGGGGTTTCATGATTCTTAGCCTCTGCTTGCAGGTACTTCTCGCCATCTTTGCCCCTCAACGGCAGATGACGTCCAACCGCTTTGTCATATTCGTGGTCTGGTCTGCTTACTTTCTATCTGATTGGGCCGCAACGTTTGCATTCGGGCTGATCTCGAATGCCGGATGCCGGAACTTGGAGAACAATGAAGCACAGGTCCCTCCTGATGTCCTGGCGTTCTGGGCAGCTTTCCTCCTGGTCCACCTGGGGGGTCCCGACAACATAACTGCCTTCTCCATGGAGGATAATTCCCTGTGGATGCGCCACTTCGTTGGCCTAGTCGCCCAAATTTCTGTGTTTATTTACATCTTTGTGAAGACCCTACCAAACAACAGGCTCTTGGTTCCCACGATCCTGGTATTCATGACTGGTGTGATTAACTATGGGGAGAGGAGTCGGGCTCTGTATCTCGCAAGCTTGGAGAACCTAAAGAAGACCATTAAGAAAGATACAGGAGAGGAACAAAGTGATCGTGTCCACATCTGGCACACCATACTCAAGGGCCTCGTTGTGGATATCGTGCCGGATCTTCAGGAATGTGACAAAAGCAGGACATACATCATTAATTTGAGTGATTCGTTAAGATTATCTCATTTCTCGGACCAACTAAATTTCCTGTATGAACTTCTGTATACGAAAATAAAGGCGTCAAATTCCACGTGGGGAAGGATTGTTCGAGCCATCGCCTATTACAGCACATTGGTGGCATTCATTTTGTTCTGCATTGGACATAAGCACCAGTTTCACAGAGGGGATCTCGTAATCACATTTGCTTTATTTGCAGGAGTTTTTATTCTTCATGTAGCCAACATGATGACGTTATTCACATCTTCTTTTCATAAAAACTTCCGTTTCATGTTCGTCTTGGAGCAGGGGATTTTTTCTCCTTTCTTGATGATTGGAGTGGCTTTTATTTGTGCACTCACTGGCTTAGGCTCAGTCCTTGATCGCTATTTATCTAGGGTTTGGTCGTATAAAATGGGATATTTCAATATCTTGTCCCATTGCTTCCAACAGAGCACCCTAAAGAAAGGTTGGAAGAAAGGTAAAAAATACACTCACTTTGTCTTCCATTACTCTCAGGCGCTCAAATTCCTTGGGTTCTGGTTTACCGATCGATGCTTCTACAGTGATAGCAGGTTTTATATGGAACAAGCTAGCCGGAGAGAGACATGTGTCCTGGGAAGACATTGATATCTTCTTGTGGGACTGTGTATTCCAGGACATCAAGGAAATGGCTGACGTGACAATGGAAGCGGCAAGATTGAGAGAATTATATGAAGCGAGGGGAGATCGGGCGCTCAAACGACTCGGTTGTGACCAACTGATCCCATATATCGAGGGCTTCCAGTTCGAGCATACGCTTTTGATCTGGCACATTGCTACCGAAATCTGCTTCAACTTGGAGGCACCGGCACATTCCATTGGCAATGCGTGGAAGAGGAGAGACAGTAAGAAATTGTCAGATTACATGATGTGCCTTCTGGTCAGGCGACCAAAGTTAATGTCCGCAGTGGCTGGAATCAGCCATATTAGATACGAAGACACCTGTGNCAGGCGACCAAAGTTAATGTCCGCAGTGGCTGGAATCAGCCATATTAGATACGAAGACACCTGTGAGGAGGTGAAACTGCTTGCGGGGAAGAAGTCGGAGGTTCCTACAATGCAGGGGTTCTGCGAGTTGATTCTTCGGGAACGCACCAGCATCATTGAACCCGAAACCAAAGAGAACAATCACTCATTCTCAGTATTGAAGGACTCATGTAAGTTGGTTGATCTACTCAGAAAAAACGACAATATGTGGGAGGTCCTTCGTATGGTGTGGGTGGAGCTGTTGTCATACGCAGCCGGTCATTGCAGAGCAGACTCCCATGCCCGACTGTTGAGTGAAGGCAGCGAATTCATCACCATTATATGGGCTTTGATGTCTTTCTGTGGCATCGGGGACCACTTCCCAGTAAATTCCCCTAGTCCTGATGGAACCACCCCATGTTCAAACCCGCCAAGAGTGCCGAGTCTCTGATTCTACAGGATGATCCACCGGCCAGCAGGGTGGCAGGAGCGCCAAGATTGTCGTCACGGTTCAAAGGTGTGATTCAGATCTTCAATATGTTGTCCCGTTGCTTCAAACAGTAATGTTGCGGTTTTCTTTGTCTTGTTAATGGAAAGGTAGAAATGTTGGCCGTATTAATATTGTAAATTTAAAATAATACAAGTTTTAGTACTTATTAATGATCATTATATGACCGACCCATTAATCAAAGTCCGGATCTGGTTTGTACTCGTGCTAACAGAGTCGCTCTCTTTCGGTCGGTCGTTCAACATTTCGACTGTGCCGGTGGCTCGTCCAAATTCTCGGTTAGGTGTGTTGCCGAAATCGAACCATCATTTAGAGACCTTCTGGAGAACGACAGGGTCAAAACTTCTAAACAAGTTGAAGGGCCTGAAAAGAAGACTGAACCAGGTGCGTGCCCCAAACGGCGAAATGGAGCAACTTATTCGTGATCTCTCATTGAGAGTGTGGCAACCGGAAGCTGCTCCTGTGGCTCCAGCTGGTGTGGAAGCTCCAATTGCCAATCGAGCGGCTGCACGTGTTGAGGGTGCGGCGATGGGATGAGGATGCCAAGCAAGTCGCGTCGGTTGACGATAACAACATCCCCAAAGATCCAAATGCCGATCAAGCGGCTGTTGGTGCTTTGAGGGTGCCGCAATGGGTCGAGGATGCTGATCGAGTCGCCACGGTTGGCGATGACCGCATCGCAGAAGCTGCTGCGGTGTATCCAAATGCCGATCAAGCGTCTGAGCTTTTCTTTCTGTGGAACAAACAGGACCGACTGCGATTCTCAAGCCCTTCCTCCAGTTTCTGCTTAGTTTAATCCCCCCAAAGAACAGAGAGTCCAAAAGCAAATTAATCTTCCTTAAGTTTCTCCTTAGCAACGATGATGACGGCTGCGGGTAACTCAGAACTAATTGCTCTCGAAGAGAGGCATTAAAATGTTTTACTGGTCATACTAAACCTGGTATATCATTTGTGGTAAATTTATTAGCTAAATATAGTTCTTGACTGACAAGGAGACATTGTAATTTAATTATACATATTTTTTGGGGTATCTTCCTGAAATAATGAACACGAGATACCCTTTTACGCCTAAAGAGAAATTGATTGAATATGCATATGATGAATATTTATTGGACCCTCATAATAGTTAATCTCAATGAGGTTATATATTTACATGTGACGGTGCAACTATATCTCGAAGATTAATGAAGCAAACTATTAGTGTCGCATCTACTAATTATTATGATATTATAGCAAATTCACGAAGCAAGTAGAGAATGTGTATGGTAAAAACATGTAATATATCACATTCGAGGATGTGATAAAATTGAAAAAAAAAATTAAAATAAAGAATTTAAAATGCATAGCTACCCAAAATTAATGAAATTTGTAACGACGTAGTGGTAAATGGCTTAAATTTGCTTAAGAAGGCGCCGTATTCATACATTCCTTTTGGAAAACCCATTTATCATAGCCGAGTGTCTCTGGATCGAGTCCGGATTACTTTACCCGTAGGCGAAATGTATGATCAATGGATGCTTAAGAAAAGAACTATTATACATCTGTCCCATTAAAAGAACTATTACCCATCTCTCTCTTCTTAGTCTTCGCCTAACCCCTCTGAGGCCCTCAATCTTCTTAGTCTTCGCCCTCCCCCTCTGAGGCCATTATGCCTTCATAGCGGCGGCCTTGCAGAACCGATGGAACACGTGGAATATTCGGGGTTTCATGATTCTTAGCCTCTGCGTGCAGGTACTTCTCGCCATCTTTGCCCCTCAACGGCAGAGGACGTCCAACCGCTTTGTAATATTCGCAGTCTGGTCTGCTTACTTTCTATCTGATTGGGCCGCAACGTTTGCATTCGGGCTGATCTCGAATGCCGGGTGCCGGAACTTGGAGAACAATGGAGCAAAGGTCTCTCCTGACGTCCTGGCGTTCTGGGCAGCTTTCCTTCTGGTCCACCTGGGGGGTCCCGACAACATAACTGCCTTCTCCATGGAGGATAATACCCTGTGGATGCGTCACCTCGTTGGCCTAGTCGCCCAAATTTCTGTGTTTATGTACATCTTTGTGAAGACCCTACAAAACAACATGCTCTTGGTTCCCACGATCCTGGTATTCGTGACTGGTGTGATTAACTATGGGGAGAGGAGTTGGGCTCTGTATCTCGCAAGCTTGGAGAACCTGAAGAAGATGGAAAATGGCATTAACGCCTATTGGCATTCGGCATACAAGAATGAAACTAGTATTGTCGTCGTAGACCATCAAGCTATAATTTCAAACCCATGTCCTGATTGTCATTGATAAGGTGTGGGTGGAGCTGCTGTCATTTGCAGCAGGTCATTGCAGGTCAATTGAGGTTCTATCGAGCCTGGATATGAAGTTCGCTCTCTCGGAGAGTATAAAAATTTTAGTTAGATTTAATGAACTTAAAACGAAAAAGGCTTCGTGGTTCTGTTTCGTACTTAGAGACTCAAATATGATTAAAGGAAAGCCACCTCCTCCGCCAAAATGACTGAAAAGACTGGATGTGAGAGGGGGAAGGGAGAAAGAGGGAGGAGGAGGAGGAGGAGGACAAGTCTCCTCCGGCAAACAAAAGACAGATCAACCATTTCATCATACCCTATTCTTCTAAGCACTCTTCTCACCCTAACTCGAGGACTTCAACTCAACGACATTCATAGATTTGACTACCTGGGTGTTAGCCTAAACTTGATTTTATAGTTTTTCTCCATTTCGTTTTGAGGACCAACACCAACACCAACACCAATACCAATAGCAATGATGCTATTACTACTAATTCTTCCAAAGTTGAGTTGAACATGCCATCGATACTATCCCCCATTACTTATTTTTAAACAAAATTTGAAACGCACAGCTCCCCAAATTACTAAAGAAATGTACTGAAAAGTCATTCCCACTAAGCGACTGCTTTTTCGTACAATCAATAAATAAAGACAAAAGAAATATAAAGTAATATTAAGATTTTCTTACCTTTGGAGAAACACAGCATGTGACATGGGAGATTGTAGCTTTTCCCTTTTTACTAAAGGACAATTTCTTTGTGGTTGGGCGGGACCATTACCCTCATCTCCCACTTTGTTCTAATACTTCTAATTCATTTTCTTCTCCTTTTTCATTTCTACCATGAATCAATGATGAAGAACTAATTGCTCTCGAAGTGAGGAAGTAATATGTCTTGCAGGTCACAGTAAACCAGGTATATCATTTGTGGTAAATTAATTAGCTAAATATAGTTCTTGACCGACAAGGAGACATTGTAATTTCATTATACATATTTTTTCGGGTATCTTCCTAGAATAATGAACATGAGATTACGATACCCTTTTACGCCTAAAGAGAAATTGATTGAATATGCATATGACGGATATTTATTGGATCCTCATAATAGTTAACCTCAATGAGATTATATATTTACATGTGACGGTGCTACTATATCTTGAAGATTACTGAAGCAAGCTCTTAGTGTCGCAACTACTGATCATTATGAGATTATAGCAAATTCACGAAGCAAGTGGAGAATGTGTATGGTAAAAACATGTAATATATCACATTCGAGGGTGTGATAAAATTGAAAA
>JARUPW010000316.1:17863-128472 GCA_029817735.1 Melastoma sanguineum
GAGAGCCTCCATGGCTTCTGCCTCTCCCATTTGAATTGCAATAGCCATTGTTGATGACTTCTCTCCACCTCATAGTTTCCCAGGGATGTTGAAGATTAACATTGTAACTTTTTTGACATTTTGTACATGATTGACAATTACATGGGTGCCAACCTAGTTGGGATGTATGTAATTTGTAGTGATGCAAATGTCAAATTATTAGTTGTATACTTAAATTTATTTTCAGCTAAAAATTTGTATGTAATATACAATTTATAAAATTAATTTCATAATTATTATTTTTATAAAAAATAATTTTATTTGTGTCGGTTGAGCTCGTTAGGCTCGGCTCGTTAGGCTCGACTCGACTCGGCTCGACTCGGCTCGACTCGGCTCGTTCGGCTCGTGGCTCGCGAGCTGACTCGGGTTAAAAAAAATTTCGGATTGGCTTGTTAGGCTCGACTCGTTAAGCTCGTTAGGCTCGTTGAGCTCGGCTCGCTAAGCTCGACAGGCTCGATGAGCCAGGCCTTGATAGGCTCGGCTCGGCTCGGCTCGCTCGTTTGCCACCTCTACCTGAGAGCACAACCAGAAATCGAGCACCTTCCCCACCACCATCCAGGAAACCTAGCCAAACCCATTTCCCCAACCACTTACAAGGAAGCCCTGATAGGATCCAAAACTATGGAGGTAACAACGCGGCAAGAGCACCTCCCGCCAACTAAGCAGCCGAGCAATGGAATAGACCACCACAAGGATGAGCAAGTAAGCACAGGAAGACCAGGGATCTCCCCACACTACGAGAAATGGAAGACAACAGTCATAGCTAAACCTCTAGGCTTAACCATAAGTCTGGAAGCCCTCACGCAAAAACTTCAAAAGATAAGCGTTGCCTGGCGTTCACCATTCACTCTTTGGGAAAGGGATACTTCCTAATCAGATTGTTCAATGAGGCAGACAAGGAGGCTATCCTCAACTCAGGGCCTTGGTTCATCAATGGTTGTCTACTTACAACACGAAGGTGGGAGCCTTTCTTTAACCCAACGAAAGCAAATCTGGGAACCACGAGAGTTTGGATCAGACTTCCGCACCTCCCCATGGAGTTCCAAAACCAAGCATGCCTTAAGAAGATTGAAGAGACACTAGGAGAACCCTCTGGGAACAACCTAGTACCAAGATAAATCCCCAAATCCCTCTTAACCTTGTGCGGCTACGAATTAACATCAACCTGGATGGGCCTCTACACAAGCACCTAACACTAGAAGCCAAGGTGGGCAGAAATATCAGCAGCAAGTGCATTACGAAGGGATCGAATTCATCTGCAACTGGTGTAACAAAATCACCTTGGGAATCCACCAATGTAAGAGGGCACAAAAAATCACCGGCAAGGCGCTCTCAGAGCCCCCAACGGCGGAGCCCGACTCCGGCAGCTGGAAGGAGGTCATTCCCAAAAAAGGCAATTCTTTCAAATTTTCAAAAAAACCGGGCACAACAGACATGGACAAAAGAGGTAAAACAAGCAGTGGAAAGGAGAAGAGGACTAAAGAGATTTGCCCAACAGCACGGGAAGTCCACAGAAACCAGGTCAGCGCACAAAACGCAGCAAGAAATGAGAAAAGAGAAACACTCCCCAACCAGGGCACCATACAGAGCAGGGGTAAAGTACAATGCGAAGACCAGAAAGGCTATAAGAAGAAGAACCTAAGAGACTCCCAAGATGTATCTAAGAAGGGATACCTGCAGGAGCAGCAGCAAAGCCTAGCAGTAGAAGGAAAGCCTCGGGAGGAAAAAAGAAACAAAAGAGACAAAAATACACAGAACGGAGAGAAAGAAAATAATGCTAGGAAATACTAAACGTCACCCCCAGAAGACAATGGCAGAAAGGAATCAGATATTACAGTAGGAAAAGAAAAAGCAAAAGCGACAAGTCATGAAGATAGAGGAAGGATCGAAAAATGATCAGACAGTGCAATCCCCCAAGAAGGAGAGATAGAAAGGAACAATCAGGAGTCAAACCCCCCATTAAGAACCAGCCAGGGGCAAGAGCATGCAGTGGACAATCAGACTGATCCCCTAGACCAGGGAGTAACGATCAAAAACCAGGAAAACCCCAAAATACCCCCTGACCCAGCCATTCCGCCAAACGAAACAAAAATAAAAGAGGAGAAAAGCCAGAATTAAGGCCGTGAAACAACAGTAGAAAAGCCCCAAAAAACCAAGGATGTCACTACAGGCCGACCCAGGGTATACCATGAGCCACAGGCAAGCCCACCTCGCAAGAATAGCTTGGGTTCGAGACAATAAGAAAAGGACCCACACAACAATAAGGACTCTGGAAGCTCTATTCTCTGTAAGCAACCCATCCCCTGACCATGATCGAGGGAAGAAGATTCTTTGTTAAGAATGGAAAAGACACAAACGTCTAGGAAGACGATTGGCTAGGATGCGAGAAATTAAGAGCTATGGTTATAGGACCCCTATACAAGGATGAGGTGTCCAGGAAAGTGGCTGATTGCTACAACGACAACGGATGGACCAGAATCGGAGCGGCTAACCTACTGCCCAGCAGCACATGGAACCATATCACAAGCATGACACTAAACAACAGTGACTCTCAACTATTGACAAGCTGGCCTGCAAACCATCTGATAACGGGGAGATCACATTGACCTCAGCCTATGCCCTAGCACATACAACAGATGGAAAATACCCAGATGTCAATCTACAATGGATTTGGAAGCTGCCAATTTTGCCTAAACAAAAAATGCTCATCTGGCAAAGTTGGTTCAATAGATTACTAACAAGGGATCTACTTAAGGACAGAAACATTATCCAAGATAGCATCTGTCCAGTATGCGAATAGGAACAAGAAACGGTACTTCACGCTCTAAGAGATTGCCTAATTGCCCAAGCTACATGGCAGTTCTTCCAAGCACCAAACACTGCCACTATTCAACAGAAACCATCCAACAGTGGCTAAAAGGACACCTAAAAGCCAATAAAACAGTGCTGCACAGATATAAAGGAATTCAATGGAACATACTCTTCACATCTATCATTTGGCATCTATGGACACAACGGAATAGCATTGCCTTTGGCAAGCCAGACAAGATTAGGGATACACATGCTCAGATTATGCAGAGAGCAGCTGAGATACAAGCAAATCTGGGGAGTAAGAGGTGTATAAAGTGGACCAAGCTATAACAGGAACACTAAATAGCCAATGGGGAATTTGGAAAGTAGACGCCAACCTACCATACACCCTAAATACAGACGCAGCAATGAAAGCAAATGATCCAAGTGCGGGACTATGTGGAGTAATCAGGAACCAGAGCGGGTGCTGGATTGGAGGATATTGCGACAGGAACCCAAACATGAACAGCCTGCTTGCAGAAGTCACTGCTCTATACAAGGGCCTACAATTAGCTACAAACTTAGGGATCAAGCAGCTGGCCATCTAAACAGATGCCGCAAGATTAGTCAAGTTCCTAAATGCAGAAGAACCTCCTCAACCTATAATCGCACCTATTCTAGATGAGTGCAGGTCGCTTTTGGGTGATCTCAAGGATTTCGCAATCGCACACGTCGGGAGGGGACAAAACAAGGTTGCGGATAAGCTGGCCAAAGAAGCACTCAACCTTGAGGAGATCCCTACCACCTTTGTTTTTCCCCCAGATTTTAATTTGGACACCCTACATGGGGACATTCCATGAGCTAGGACTTCGGTAACCTAAACCCCAAACGTTGATTCTAATGCTACCTTCTTTGCTTGCCAAAAAAAAGATAACCTGGAAGGTAAGATTCGGACCTTTCGATCCATAAATGCTACCGAATCTCTAATTGATCCATTGACAATTCCAGGGGTATATTTCAGCTGCTTCTGTGCAGGTACAGATATCGGAGATAGAGGACCGCTCATGTCATCCGGAAAGTATTCCAGAGAATTCGCGGAGTTAACCTGCACGCATAAAGTCCAAAGTTAAAATGAGAAATTTTATGGGGGTCGGCTGATCACAAAGCATCTTATCATTATTCAATCTGTTAAAACGGAGGTCGTTTCCCAGTAGAAAGAATTTTAAAAGTAAAGAACTGCCAAAGAACTCTTATTTTAGTTAAGTTTTGCTAAACTTGAAGCTGCATCCAACTACTAGAGATAATGGTATGATATTGTGTTAGCTTACCGAGGGTGAGTTTGCCAATGCAAAAGACAGGGCTTTCTCCCTCAGTTTAAGTTCCTCTTCGACTTCCTTTCTGCGCAGCTCGCTTTGGTGGAATAAGCCAACAAGTTCTTTCAACTGTTCTTTCATTTCCTTCATGTCCATGTCCTTTTCCCACAACTGGCATCTCTGTACAAAAAAACAAAATCCGTACACATCTAAGTATTATATCAAAAACATAGAAGATTTCTCGCATTTCTTGGATCTTCAAATTTCTCTCATGCGTTGAGCCATTACTATATGTTGTCCCACTGGGCCTACGGAGGCCGTGTTCCTGCCATGAGGTGTAAGTTTTTATGAAAAAAGGCGGATAAAACTAAACATACCAAAAAGATGCACCTTAAATCAGCCAGAAAATTATCCATGGAACTAAAGCAAATCTTCGGCATCCCCAATTGATCGGAGTCGGTTCCACTGCCCACACCTGCTAAGAGAACGCTCGCGTTCCTCTGCCTCAGACAACTGTGAAACCATGGCTACCAGGGAGTTTGATGAAATGCTAAGCATGCTCTCGAGGGAAGTCAATCTCGCCATTATTCCTGCATTTGGTGACATGGATGAAAGCCTGTCAGATATAAGATAAATACATAGTAAGCACTAAGTTGAGAAAAATCAAGGATTGTTCCGGGTTCCTGTTCTAGTTGAGGACTGAAATAGAATTTACACTTACCGAGCAAATCCGTTTTTAGTTCTGGGAGGGCTGAGGCCTTTTGATGCTAGTTCATCCACTATCTTTACAACAGATAGTTCTTCCGCTAGAGCAGCACGCCCGAAAACTCGCGACGAGTCATTGAACAGACTGTACTTGACATGATTGCTGCGAACATCTCAATAGACTTACACTTGGCTTTGTTTTTCGTATTCCAAGCGCACACACATGCACATTCACCATCACTTCAAGCTCTTGGTCGACCCAGCGTTGTAACGACTTCTAATTATTCTGAAAATGCCACTTTTGTCAATCAAATTATGCTTTAAGTTAATGATTTCCTCCATAAGAGTGGAGGAAATGTGCTTACCGGACCGTGAGTTCCATTAGCATTGCCAGTACCTGGAAGACACCACAAGACAGTCAAAACAAATCCATATGTCGGAAAGTTCTAGCTGGAACACTTCTCAACAAAGCTTTCAGTACCAAACCTCATGCTATGTTCTTAAACACAAGGAATGGGAATTTCATTAGTATGCACTAAATGAAAGTGAGTTCCATGGTCCCAAAGCAAATGCAGAGGACATACCTCCATTTTCACGAGAGGATGATTTACAAGCTTAGAGCAACTCGTTTAGCCACTTGGTGGCCATAGCAGCCTCCTCCGTCTTTCTTTGGAGAACCTGATAAAAAAGCAAGTATTAACAACAGAGTTCTCCTGATCTCCGTCTATCAGCCATGCGTAATGCGGAAGTTCAGGTCATTTACATAGTTCTATGACTGCCTAATTACTTAGATGTCACCAAATGTAAATATATCCCCTAGAAAATTAAGTAACAGATCATTCATCACAGCCACCTGTACCATGGTCATCCAGTTATCCATCCCTATAAGGCATCATATCTAAAAGTGCCAATAGAAAAGCAAGTTCCAAAAAGGAATGTCCCTTAGGTTGAGTTACGATGAATCGTGCCCGTTTTTCTTTGTAGACTAGTTAGTCATAAATGCTTTAGATGTACAGTTCTCAAACTTATGCTGAAAACAATCTTTTGGTGCGAGTACGTCTGTTTGACGTACTGAACGGATTTACGATGTTAGACATTTTATATGTGTAGGGACTAGGGTGTAAAAAATGAAATGCTTCACCATTTTATTCTCGTTTGACTGTTTATTCTATATCATTAATTGCATGACTTATTTTTTGTCTTAATAGGAAAATGCAACCTGTTATCTTTTGTTGGGATATTGAGAATTCCTCACCTGATTCAACAATGGACCTTGATGTTGCTATGGCCGTCCTAAAAAATAAGATAGCATCCAAAGGAATGGAATTGACAATGATATTTGCTCCTGGATATGTATCGCAAGGTGGGATGATAAATAAATTCAAGAAAATTGAGACTCTCGACGTTACATGTCATGCTATAACCCAAAAGGTAAAGGCCAAGGGAGGTGATGAAGCCGATTATTAGATAATTATGGAGATAGGGATGTTTCGGAGGCATCATCATCCCTATGGAGCGGTCATATTGATTTCGAAGAACTCTTATTTTAATCCAATTGTGAAATTTCTTCTTAACAAAGGTATGAAGTTTGTGCTTGTTAAGGTTGGCGAGAGTGATGTCTCTAAGTGGTTGTTGGATACTGCACCTATTGTG
The DNA here is from genome assembly GCA_029817735.1 of Melastoma sanguineum. Classification (NCBI taxonomy): domain Eukaryota; kingdom Viridiplantae; phylum Streptophyta; class Magnoliopsida; order Myrtales; family Melastomataceae; genus Melastoma; species Melastoma sanguineum. The sequence goes on from JARUPW010000316.1 coordinate 24,364, forward strand.
TGGGACTGGAAAGAGATGTACGAAGATGCAGTGGCAAGTATGGTCTCCTGAACTGGGTATCGCAGCAATATGGTGCAGCATCTCCCCATGGGGATCTCCTGGGACATCAAGTCCAGTGGCATTCTATGATTTTTCCCCTAGAGGATTCTCAAACTTCGGGTTAGCTTAGGTTATTACACATTAAATGTACTAAAAAAGAATCCAAGCTTACGTTTACATCCGGAATATATAGACATACTTATTGATAATTCTTGTACGAAATATCTGTTGTTTAATTCAATGGTTGTCTCTACCCATCAAATCAAGTAAATATTGGGAAATGATATTTTTTTGGTAATCATCTGAGATTTGTTTCATATTAATTTAACCCTTTTTTAATTTATTTATGAATTAACCAGATAAAAAAAAAAGAACTCCCGAAATCATTATTTGTTTTTCTCATATTTTAGCCTGTTTTGTATTTTTTTTTAATTAAAATCACAACCTTATCTAACAAAAGAAATGTTATTGATATTAAAAAAGCACATTAGACACACAAAAGTCTTTAATTAATCACTAAATTGTTGACGTTACCTTTACTTACTTTTAACTTATCATAATAATGGAATTTATATAAGCAATCTTGATCATTACTATAAAGTATTTTAAGAAATCAGTATAGTTAGTACTGCTTTGGAGCCTTTCTATTTGGCAGTAATTGCCAAGACCTTCCAAAAAGATTAAAAACTCGAACTAGGACTAGGTGGGCCAAGCCCAACTTTACTTGTTTGGGCTTAGGCCCATTTAAAATGTTAACCAGGGAAATTACCGGCCCCTTGGAGGGGGGGGCCTTTCAGCTCCTAATATGATAGTGGTTTACAAAAAACGTTACGGCCGTTATCGCCAGGGCATAAGTATATATAAGTTGCACTTCCCTCTTGCCGAAGTGACTAAAAACCTAAACGGAACAATCGCGCCGATGTCAAGAGATCAGACCAAGCAGCAATCCAAATTCGTGCCCAGGGATCGTCGCCCGAACCCTAGCCCGGTCGAGAGGGTACGCCTCTCGGAATCCGGGGATTGGGTTGGGGCCTCCGCCGATGGGAGGTTCGTCAATTACCTGCCGCAGGACGAGGCCGTGGCCGCGGGTCTGGGGGCCGACGAGGGTGGGCTTGACGTGATCGAATCGCAGAGGGTGGTCGATGTTTTGAACCGGGAGTTGTCTCGGCTTTTGAGGTTGAAGCCTAGGGAGTTCTGGAAGGAGGGTGAGAGTTTGACTGAAACCGTTTCTTGTTTCTCGTTTGTTCGGAAGATGGGAAATTATTGTCGATCCTTCTTGGTTCAGTGGCTGGTGATGCTTCCTTGCACGAGTTTCTGGATAGTTTCTTGAAGTTTAGGAGCAGATGGTACGACCTCCCTTATCGCGGCTCTAAAGGGGTGGTTGCTGGGGTCATTGTTGGGGAACAAGATTTGTGCCGTCGGGTCTTCATGGTTCTTTATCGACTGTAAGTGGTGATTCCTCGATTTTTTGGATCTTTCTCTGTTAGAATGGAGGAAATATGATGATCTGTGGTTTGTTCTGGTGGGTCAGTTCCTCAAATAGAGACCCTGGTGCAAGAGCTGCCGATTCCCTTAGCGCAAAAGACCATGAAGGTGGGTGGTCTTCCATCTTTCTTTTTTTCCTCTTTTGTGTTGCCTTTGTTGTACCGCTAGGATTCAACCCTTCCTCAAGTACCTGAAACGACAGTAAAACGATAGCCAAAGGGGACTGCTTCTGTTTCATGTAGTTGGAGCCTCGTCATGGTTTGTTCTCAGTAACATTGCACCAATAATTAGCGTCTCAATCAATGCAAGGTTGTTCGTATGGTTTGTTGGGCAGTTGTTACATCTCATGATTGTCTATCTAGCAATGTATATCAAAGGATTACTATTGGCATACTTGTCTCAAAGAAATATTAGTTGGGATTCTACGAAGAGAACTCAATTGCGTTAAATGCATTTGTTTAAACTTATTCTGTCCGTAGTCCTTCTGCAGGAAAAGAAGCTGCTTGATCTGCCAAAGTTGCTAGACATATGTGCCGTATATGGTCATGAAAATGCAGATCTCACCAGAACATTGGTAACCTTTGGCATACCGAATGACCTTTACTCCAGTTTCCTAGTTACTTATAGTTGTTTAACGTGTTCTCTGGTGTCCATCCCTTGCCTGTCTTCTTCTTTAGCACATTCCATGAATTTCATCATTTCATTTTCTTTTGTCACTGATTCTTATTTGGATGTGCATGTCAATGGTGCTCTCTCCTTCGATTACCAAAAGAAATAATGCTCTCCCTTTCTAGGTATCAAATGCTTTTGAGGTACAACCCTGGATGTATGAGAGTTTGACAGATTTGATATCTCGCTTTCTGAATATCATCCAAACAATGCAGCAAAGATTTCACTCATCTGTTGAGGTGGCATTTTTTGCTATCTATCTCCTGCTGTCAGTATCTTTGTTTTTTCAGGTTGTGGAACTTTTATTCAGAAATTTTGCTTTAATCTACATGACAGATATATTGTACTCAATTTTCTGCAGATTTTATTTTCATCTGACAGCTGTGAAGAAGCTGAATTCAGTCGGCTTTTGTCAGACTTCTTGGAGGTAATTATTATTCTACCTTTCATTGAGCAAAATGAGGTTTAATCACAATTCATTGTCTTTTAATATTTCAGTAAATTGAATAAGAAGAAAACAAAGTAGGGATTCAAATTTTACCGAAGTACCTCAACTTAGGAGTTGTTTCAAATGGCTGACCTGCTTAGTGGATGTACAGCTGTTTTTATTACTTTAATCATTGGAGGAGATATGTTTGGTCCAATCACAAGTTTTTTATGCACATCATGCTCTATTGGAAGAAAGTCCTCTTTCTCTTCCCTTTTCTTGTTGATAAATATAGTGAGGGAACTCTGGAGTGTCCGTACTGTATTTCCTCTAATCATCTTGACCGCTATCTGACCTATTAAATGCCTTATGCAAGTTAGTTTAAAGCGGCAGCCTTGTGTTCTGTGGATTAAAGCTGTCATGGTACAGGTAATGGATTTTATAAATGATGCTGTCTCATCCATGGATGCCTTGGTGACTGCATACAGACCTTCTACGTTGGTCTTTTCATGCCCTGTTGAAACAAGGTGCTTTCTGTTATACTGTGCTTGGTTCAATGAGAAAGCACTCTGTGTTCTGATTATGTGCTCTGATCCATCCAAATAATTTCATTCAAATGAGAAAACTACTAAAAGAGGACACTTCCATTGCTTTGGCTATTATTGCTGCTCAGATTAAAGTTGGTTTCAATTTTTTATACTGCTGCCATTTCATTCATGAATGGACTCCCACTCTTGTACGATCTAGCTATGTTTAATTTGTATGATTTGTTCCAGGGCACCATGAAAGCCTGACAGTGTCGTGGCGTCTGTGCTTTTGCCTTTCGTGTCCGGAAACTTTCAGCCACGTGCTTCGGCCTATTTGCTTCAAACATTATTCATTCATGAGTTCTTGATACTCTTTGACATAAACCAACATTATTTTTTTTATTGTGTTCTTCTTCCACTTTTTTTTCTATATCAAGTTTCAGTTGAAATTCCTTTATTATAAAAGGAATACTCACTTATAAGCTGTTGTCAACAAATATCTAGCTTCAAAAGTTCCATTGAATTACCAATTTGCCATATTTTAAATTGATATTTGTGAGCCTCCATGTGGCTGGATGTACTAGGGATTCAAATTTCTTTATCTTCTTCTTAACCAAAAAAGTTGGTTCCTGCAGCTATGGCAATGATGAACTGCTTGGAAATCTAGTCAAATTGCACGATTCCTTACTCCCATTACTTCGGAAGGCTTTTAATGTCATCTTGCAGTCTGCAGAAGATGGGCTTAAATTAAAAGTTGCTGTTAGCTTAAAATTGTTGTCAGCAAGTTTGGTTAGCTTAGGATTTAAACTAGTTAACGCTTGCTACCTCAGTGAAGATTTGTTGGAAAATGACCTTTATAGACCAGCTGTGACTAAGATGTTTCCAGCAAAAGTGGAAGATCCTGTTATAAGGGCAGACATAGTGATTCAAACTCTGAAGGAGATGAATAGTTTGTCACACCAAGCCGAAGAGAATCAGAATCCTGGGACATATCTTCAGACTATGCAAAAGAATTTTAATATAGTGGATGCATTGAGAGAACTGCAGCAGAATGGTATCTTTGTTGTATCAGTCTCACTGTAGTTATTTACCTCGGTTATTTGCTTATAAGTGTTTTGAATTGTTATTTGCATGTAGGATGGATATGTATGGATGACGAACAGTTCAATTACTTGTCCGTAATAACCATGTCCAATGTGCTTGCAAGTGTTGGCGAGCAACCTGAAACAACCATGTCTGTGAAGAACGAAAGCATGCGGGTGGATGAAGATTCTGCTATTTTAGAATCTAAGATCAGTCAAATTAGAGACCTCTTTCCTGATTATGGAAAGGGTTTCCTTGCAGCCTGCTTGGAAGTGTATGATGAGAATCCTGAGGAAGTTATTCAACGAATCCTGGAAGGAAATCTTCATCCAGATCTTCAGTCATTGGACCCTTCTATGGAGACCATGCCCAAGACAGCTCCAGTTCCAGTGAAGAGTGACAAAGGAAAAGGAAAAGTGCTGGAATCTGTGTCCGCCCAAAATGAACCCAACATCATTGACAAAGGGAAAGGGAAGATGTTGGAATCTTCTTCTGTACAACCTGCTTATGTTTCAGATTATGTCGAAAGTCATCAAAGAGAAGGATCTTCGTTGTCGTCCTCATCGTCAACTGGTAGGTTTGTCAGAAAGTCCAAAAAGGATGTGCCTGGTACAGATATTCTCGACTCCAGAGACAAAAAAGATTCGGCAAGGGTAAGCGCCTTGATTTCACAGTATGAGTATGAAGATGAATACGATGACTCTTTCGATGAACTCGGACTTGGTGGAGTTGAGTCTGGATTCGAGGAAAGTGAAGAAATGGGGGAACAGATGAACTTGACCGTGGGAAAATCAAGGGATGCAGGAACCGAGGTATCATCCCTGGCAGACACTGCCAAGTGGGGCTCAAGGAAGAAGCCTCAGTATTACGTCAAGGATGGCAGAAATTATAGCTACAAGGTGGAGGGTTCGACTGCCGTGGCAAACATAAACGAGGCCAAGTTATTGAACCAAGCTCAGAGTGAACTAATACATGGGCTGGGAAGAGGCGGGAATATCCCTCTAGGGGCAGTTAGGAAGCTGACAGAATCGCAGGAACAGGAAAAGCAACCTGAGGACTTGGAGATGACGGAAGGTAGAGGCAGGGGTTGGAACGGTGGAAGGGGTAGAGGACTAAGGGGGAGAGGAGGGGGAAGACACGCGGACTCGCACAGTGATCAAGCTAATAATGTTGAGGCTCCCAAAGGAGACGAGAGAGGGGCCACCGATGGGAGAGGAAGGGGGAGAGGAAGAGGAGGAGGGAGAGGTGGGAGGAGTAACCATTATAGGAAGGACAGGGCCATGAACAAACACTTCTCCGGGGTGAGCGGGTTCTGAACTATCATGAAGCAATACTAGTTCCAAGTTTTCCGTAGTTATCCTCCTCGCTGTTAGTGCTGAGGATAATCACTTGGAACACCACTTCTTTTGTTGAAATGGGCTGATGTGATGAAAACATTCGGGATATGATTGTGTGGGGGGTATATATCAGGTTATGTGCATTTGCGAATGAGACTCCCCCCCCAAAACACATTGGAAGCAGAGCTACTAGCCACACCAGTGCTTTACTTTACAATTGGTGATTTTTGGGATATTTGTACGGAAAAATCGGTTCAAGTTAACAAAAATCCTCGTACGCCGCTCGCTGTCAGAAATTACGGAACTAAATTTATAAAGAAAACGAATAAGTATCATAATGAAGAACAACTTCATCAAGTACGATTCAAAACCGTGACATTGGAGCATTAAATAATTTTTTTTATAAGAAGCGCGATATACGCATCCAAAATTAGTGTCAGGGATTTCCCTGAATACGTACGAATCTGAATCTTAGGGTTGAGTCTCGGCCGATGGTCCACTTCTCTGGAAAGACAGACGTCATTTCTCAAATTATAATATATCCCTCGGACAAAAACACATGATTAAATTCGCATGTTCTTCTAGAAAAGAACAAATGATGCCGGGGATGGACAGCAGGAGGATAAGGATAAGTAGCTGTTGCTTGCGGTTGAACCCACCAAAGAAAAAACACTTCTGGCTTCCCCCCCCCCTCCCCCACAAATTTGTCAATCCCCACCAAACCCAGCAGCTCACCGTCTCCTGTAAATTGCATAAATTTTTAATGGCAATCTTTCGTGGAATCACGCAGGCGTGCCCATAAAACATCAAATCCATGGCCAAACACTGGGAAGAGAACAGTCCCCCGGTGGACTCAAATAATTAGTGTGTCAAAATAGTTAGGACTAAGAGAGACTAGTAATGATGGGGTTTAAAAGGGTGGGTTGGATTTGGGTGGCTATTCTCGTCCCACGAGTCTTCTTTCTAAAGAAAAGAGAAAAGAAAACGCATCATGGGATCATGTGTCTGAACAGTGGCATCGTGCCCGCACTTACTCTCAAAGAATAAACCAAAGTCATTGACAGTCCAAATGAATCCATCCAAATCCAGATAAGCATAGAAGATTGACCAGGAGAGGCAGAAACAGGGTAGAGAAAAGTATAACCCTCTCTCTCTCTCTCTCTCTCTCTCTGCGGCCATTACTACTTACCGATTCTCTGATTGGTTTCTTTTTGGGCGAGGGGAGGGCCCTCCCAACCCAAAAGCTCATTCCAATTCCAACCAGAAGTAGAAGAAGAAAAAATGAAAAAGGGCACGACCAAAATGATTGACATTACCGACATGCATCACCTTTCACGTTTATGAAGGGCACTTGAAGAAAGTGGGTTAGACAGCTACCAAGTTTAGAGCATAAATACGGGGGCACCAAAGAATTCCATGAATGCGGACGAAGACAAGTTCAGATTGGAACTTCCCAAATTCCATGCCCAATAACTCACAGCAATCCTTTCATAACATTGTTATTAACCACTCCTTTTTCCCTTGAGGTGGGGCACCCACCACCCACCCCCATACTTTTCAAAAAATCCATCGCTCTTAGATTTGTTCTTACTTCCTAAATCGGCAAATACTCAGTACCAGAGCAATAATATCTTTACAATGCAGTAGTAACCAGTGCAGGAGGTTTAACCCAAAAGAAAAGCGAGGGATTTTACTTACTTACCTGGTGGTATCTCCTCTTGTTGTTTTCTTAGTATAAAAGGCTAACCGGGGGAGCTATCTCAGGACCCCTGACAAATAATTTGCTTAACCACCACTAGGACATGACCGACGACCTCCTGAGCGCACTCCATGTCCGGATCATCGGCCAGGGGGACCGTTACCTTGTCCTCGCCCATGGCTTTGGTACAGACCAGTCCGCCTGGCAGAGGGTCCTCCCTTTCTTCCTGCCACACTACCGCATCATACTGTACGATCTTGTCTGCGCGGGGACGGTCAACCCAAGTAACTTCGACTTCGTCCGATACTCCACTCTCGATGGTTATGTGGATGACTTGATGAGCATACTAGATGCCCTCCATATTGATCGGTGTATCTATGTCGGCCATTCCATCTCTGCCATGATAGGTATTCTTGCTGCCATTCGCAGCCCACATCTGTTCACCAAGCTCATCCTTATCGGTGCATCTCCTAGGTAAATACAAGGATTTCCACCCAGCTTGAGATGCAGCTGAAACGAGCTAACATGGCTTTTTGCATTTTAGGTTCTTGAATGATGAAGATTATGACTGCGGCTTCCAACAGGATGAGATCGAGCAAGTCTTCAATGCGATGGAGTCAAATTACGAGGCATGGGCCAACGGCTATGCCCCACTTGCTGTTGGTTCGGATGTTCCAGCTGCGATTCGAGAGTTCAGCCGGACTCTATTCAACATGAGACCCGACATATCATTATTCGTCCTGAGGACAGTGTTTAGCAGTGACCTGAGGGGTGTCCTAGGCATGGTTAGCGTACCATGTTGCATCATCCAGACAGTGCATGACGTGTCCTTACCATCATCAGCAGCAACTTATTTGAGAAACCACCTGGGAGGTCGCTGCACAATAGAGGTGGTGAACACAGAAGGCCATTTACCACACCTGACTGCGCCTGGCCTGCTTGCTCGAGTACTCCGACGAGTCCTATGAGGATATACACAAGCAACATGTCATGAATGAGTCATTGAGATTTTCAATACTGCATGTTTGATGGAAGGAAGTGTTCAGAAATAGTATAGTTAGCGGTTGCACAGGTGAACCTACATATGCTGGCGCGGATGGTGCTTTTTCTGTAAAATTGATGTTCCGTTGCTGATAATCAAGCTGTTGCCTTCTCATTGTATCACCTCAGTTATGGCAGTGCTTTCGATATGGTCACGAAACAGATACTTCATCAAGGGCATTTTCTTGCTACCTTACATTTGAATTCTATTTGGCCCTCTATAGTTCATTACAACAGCAGGATCTCTAGCGTACCAGCGCTACCAGTAGTCTCCACAGGAGCAAGTTCCATCCGCAAAATGATGATACCGTATTGGGTCTCTGATGACAATCTTCCGGCGCTCCAACTTGGATAGAAGCTTTGCAAAAACATGACAGTCAACACATATTCTCAGGTTCTTCCTAATCATCACTGTCTTTTCTCTTGGTAAGTTCATCAACCCATATGCCATTGCGAGCTTTTCGCTATGGTAGCGCAGGGAGTCCTCGCTTTGTTCACCTTCAAGGTCTTGTAACACGAAGTTTGTATCCGGAAGGTACCCCAATTCCCTTAACCTCAGGGATAGACGATTCACCTGTCCATTTACGGCATCCTTCTCCGGGTGAGAGTTATCACCCACAATAAAAGCATGTATCTTCTTATTTACTTCAATCCAACTGCACCCTGGTTCTTTCAAGACGCCGCCAACCCGCATGGACTTTCTGACTTCTGTTACATCTTCCCACCGTTGAATACTCGCATATATATTGGATAGAATAGTGTATGTCCCAGCGTCTTCAGGATCCAGCCTCAGTACCTGTTTGGCTGCATGTATTGCTAGATCCATGTTTCGGTGAACCCTGCAAGCACTAAGAAGAGTTCTCCAAGTCACAGCGTCTGGATCACATTTCATTTCCTCGACCATTTTAACAGCTTCATGAAGTTTCCCTGCTCGTCCTAGAAGATCTATTATGCAACCATAGTGCTCTCTTCCAGGCTCAACTCCGAAAAGCTTCTTCATTGACCGGAAATGGAGCATGCCTTCTCTCATAAGCCCGGCATGGCTGCATGCAAAAAGAACACCCACCATGCTGATATAGTTCGGCTTTGTCCCAGAAGCTTTCATTTGATCGAAAAGCTTCAATGCCTCGTGGCTGAAACCATTCTGAGCCAAACCAGCAATCATAGTGCTCCAGGAAATGACATCCTTTTCTGCCATTCCGCTGAAAACTTGATTAGCATCCTCTGAATCACCAGACTTACAATACATATCGAGAAGAGCATTATTCAGTATCAAATCTTGATCGTACTTCAGTATATGGACGTGCACCTGCCTCCCCAGTTCAAGCAACGTCAAGCTAGTGCAAGCCCTCAGCACGCTTGTCAGTGTAGACTGATTAACTTTGAAACCAAATCTTTTCAGACTTTTGTAGAGATTCAAAGCGGCAATTGCTTCATCGTTCTGTGCAAAACCCCCTATGATCGAATTCCACACGATCAGATCACCAGTTGCCATTTCGCCAAACACACACAGCGCATCATTCATTTCCCCCAATTTCGAGTAGTTATCGATCAAGGCACTACGAACAAATACATCAGACTCCAAACCAACCTTCAGTGCGCTACAATGGAGTTCTCTCAACTTTGACAATCCACCGCATGCTTTCAAGACAGCCGAGTACGTGTGCCCGTTGGGTTCAACCCCTTCTCTCAGCATCAGAGTCATCAACTCCAGTGCCCTGTCACTGCGTGCTGTATGGGCGTACGTCGAGATCAGCGTCGTCCACGATACGACATTCCTGTCAGGCATTTTATCGAACAGTTCCTCCGCCTCCCCCTGTAAACCGAACCTGACGAACATGTTCAAAAGGACATTAAGCAGGAAGGTCTTCGGCGAGTACCTGCCGAAACAAAGGTGCCGGTACACCAATCTCCCTTCCTCAACGGCTCCTCGGGACAGGCAACACTTGACGAGCTCCGAGTACGTGACAGAGTCGGCCCAGTTTCCTCGCGCGTGCATTTCGACCATCGTCTCCATGGCTCTTGGCAGGTCCCTCTGGTAACAGTATCTGGAGAAATCATCCAGAAGCGACGACGACGACGATGCCGCGAAATCTCGCTGCTCACACGAAGCTGTCGATCCGAAGAGGCGACAGCGCCACGGCAGGAGCTTCCGGATGCAGTAAACAGAGTTTGCATAGATCGACTTCATGCCAGACGAAATCATGGGATTCTGAGATGCGAAACGATCCAGCGTTTAGCTTAATCGCAAAGTGTCCGATAATCGTTAATCATCGGCAAAAATATGAATAAAGAGGGTTTGTTCCATTTCAATTATAAAAGTAAACGAGTTTTTTACGGAAATACGGCTAATTTTAAAAAAAAATTGCGAAATACGATCCCAATTTCGTAAAACACGATTTTACCGTCGATGGGGTGCGTTCTGAAAACGCGCCTCTCGGATTACAAAGAGGGCGCAGTCCGAAAACGCACCTTCCATGTGACCGAGTGGGGACGGGGGGACAGGAGGGCTGGCTCTTCATGCAATAGGGGCGGGTTTTGGAAACCCGTACAAACCATATTTCCGTATTTTACGAAATTGAGACCGTATTTCGTAAAATGTTTTTAAAACTAACCATATTTCCGTACAAAACTCAAAATAAACGTAGAAAGTTCCGAAATTTACTCCGACTTATTTCGAGCTCGCGTATTATTTCATGAATTTCGAAAATTTGTATCGTATTTTGTGAATTTTTTCGAAAAAAACCCATCGGGTGATGGAAAAAATTGAGCGATATTAATCTACTGCAACTTTCTCCTTTTCTTAATTTTGGAGTGATATATTTCTTTTCTGGAGTAGTAGTAGCTTCGAGTTACGACTTTGTTCTGTTTTAACAGACATTATGCATCAGGCATTTTGTAGGTAACTCTACCCTCCATTTTGGATGTGTTGTTTCCTGTAACTTTGATATTATCGGGCACAATGTCTTTTCATCTACTTGGCTATTTGGAATGTAGCATTGAGTCTGTTTCGAGCAGCTATTATCAGTTTTCAGAGTAACGTACAGCGCTAATTGATTATTTTCTTTTTTTTTTTTCAAAAGAGAGTTCATCACCAGCAAGGATGAATAAACTGAAGCTCGACAGAGGCTGCCGAAGAGTGCAAAGTAATAGTCGATGTAGTTGAGTCGGTATTGCCTAATGGAATGACTGGAGGGGTTGCTGAGCACTGCAAAATGCAAGAAGTGCTGCTACACAAAGCATTGGAGCTGGTTCCTGATCCGAAGATTCGATGCTTGTCAAGCCATGGAATTTGCATTCCCAGAAACTGGCTGATGTACAGAAAAGTCTAGCTTCTATATTGCTTTTTGGTGGACTCGAAGAGGCTTTTCCCCTCCATTATGGTCATGCTCTCCTAATATACCGAAAAGCAACACGGAAGAAGCTGTTCTACTACTATTGATACTCGGAAAGAAAAAGGCTTCTGGGGATGCTCTAGTAAAGGTTGGAAGCTCATGAGCTTGGTTCTTTCAGCAGGAACGCGAACTGACATTTATGTTGTGATAGCACGAAAAGAGCTGTACAAGGCCAATGCCACCATATTATCCCAAGACTTGGACATAACATATATAATTACAGATGAGAGCTGGACAATGGAAAAAGAAAACTTCAGCCCATCTGCCACTGCACAATAGCATACACAGAAAGAAGAGTTAACAGACGAGTTGATGCAAAGAACCTACTCGGTAAATATGACAATCATTCGGAGTAGGCTAACGAAAAGAGTTCAAACAGTGACTGACCTTAAGGACCGGTTCCCCTTTATTAGCGTTTTGAGATTGCTTCTGCATCGCCTGTATTTGAGCACGTGCAGCTCGGCCAGCGGCTGACTTATCAAATTCTTCCTGCCTGCATTTGATTATTTGAGATGCAGATTAGGATTAATACTATGCCGATCGCAGGTTTTGATTAACCTATCACCCTGCACAAAGGATTGAGGCAAGCTACAAGCCGGACATCTAACAAGAACATGACCATTGCTATGATCTCCACCCATTACGGCATTCACTACTCACAAGGACCCAAAAATATATGGAGGTAACTGTTTCATATGAGCCTATCAATGGTCAATAGATCATGGTATATCCAATCATCTCAATACGAGGCAGAAACCACACAGCTCTGCCGCCCAGTATCTTTGTCTGTGATTACCATGGACAGTACTTCAAACCCGGAATCATGAGGCCTAAATACACAGGAAGATTCAAACCAATTGATCCTGGCAAACAACCAGTCAAAATCCCAAAATTTCCAAGAACTGAGTGAGGAACGAATTCTCCGAACAAGACGTCCCTGATGTATGACAAAGAATTGATGTCTATTGTTCATGCGATTGAAAAGCGGATGCATCATGCGAACGCATAGCATAGAAAACAGCACGACATCATGGCTAAAACCTCTTCTGAGCGGCCTCGGCGGCCTTAGCCCGGGCTTCGGCAGAGGCCAACCTGTCCTCCTCTATCCGACGCTGCTTAGCGTTTCCCCCACTGAAGCATGCGCACCAACCCATCGATCAAACCCCCTCGCCCTCCTCACGCGTCGGAGTTTGTTTCTTGGATTTTCCTCCTCCCCGTGCCAAGCAACCGTCCTCACCCCACCCCTGGGTTAAAAGCCTTTGAATTGAAATCGCATCCCAAAAACCGGGTTCGGTTCAGACCCGGTTCGGTTCAGATCGCCCCGCCGTCTTCTTCATACCCACTCCCCCAACCCCTCAGCCGCGCCTTCCGACGGAGCACTATGAGCCCCTCGCTCCCCGACCCTGACTCGCTCTCCCCTCGCGCCTCCTTCCCGCTGGACTCGACCCTAACCCTAACCCCGCGCGTCAGGCTCAACCTCTCCATCTTCCCCGATGCCGGCTCCGGCGTCAAGCCCGTCGACCACTGGCAGATTAAGCGGGCCCTCCTCGACTACCTCAAGGCTGCCTCCCGCTCTCTTGGTTCCGCCTCGCTTCAGATATCCGGCGCCGGTGACCCGAAGAAGCGCCGCCGAGGGGACGCCGTCGCGCGCGGAGTCCTAGTCGTCCGTGACTTAGGGTCTGTGAAGGAGGAGGACTACGAGGAATGGAAGGAAAAGGAACTCAGGGGACGGCTCGACGGGATTGAGCTTGTCCTCGAAGGGGCGAGGTTTAGGGTTTCCGTGGAGGTTCCTGCAGCCGATAGTTTCGAGGATCTGAGGAAGGAATGGCTGGAATATTACTCCTTCAAGTACAAAGGTCAATTACCAGTTGCTCTCGTCGAGAAAATGCGGATTGGATCCGATTTGAATAGGTTATTGCCTTCGTGACTGACTTTCGAGTGAGCGAATTATGTTTGACAGGCCAAGGTAGAGGAGCGAGGGAAGAGCCAGACACGATCGTCGTGCGGGGGCTGCCATCGAGGTGGTTTGCTGAAACCAGAGTGTTGTCGAAGCCGTCGATGCTTGTTACGCATACTATTTTCTCCACATTGGGGAGTCTAAGGCAAGAAGATAGAATATGTCCTAATTCTACGTATAAGATCATTGTCGTGGCACATCCTTTCTGATTTAACTCCCATCTTTGGCTGTTAAATATTGTCTTCCTGACTATACCAATTGGGTTTGTGTTATTCTTGCATTTAATAGGAACATTCATGTTGCCGACGATGATGAATTCGGTCCGGAAGTGGGGGACGACACTGCTGGATTAGTTTCCGGTCTCCATTGCAAGGCGGTGGTGCAGTTTGAGAAGCAGAGGGATTTTCAAAGCGCGTTGAAGGTGTTGTGTGGTCGGTCCTTAGGAAAGGTAAATTACGGTCTTCGAGTTCACAGTTTTGGGCATTCCTTGCTAGAAACTACTGGAATGGTTTGTAGGCACTATAATCTTGAGTTGCACAGCCCTAATAGTGGAGATGAATTTGCATCTGATTATGTGTTCCATATGCGAAATGCAACCGGGTAGTGATAGTTTTTTATGAATGCACTTCGATGCGGTGACGCAGGAAGGCACACGATTGATAGCGGACTATGAGGTCTCTTGGGACAAGGATAATTTTTTCCGGTACTCTAGAAGTCACTTGCAGGAAAATGGTGGTGATATGATTAGTTCTATGCGTTTAGGGGAGATCAGAAGAGACGTACATAAATCCACCTCTCGCCGGAGTCCTGAACGAGCTCGCCCGAAGAGATTCAGGGTAAATAAACCAACTACCCATGTACTTGAACCTCGAAACTGATTACTGAAAAACCCAAGTTACCGCCTCTTTGGGAACATGGTTCAATTTTCTAATAGCTGAAAGAGATGCCTCTATTATCGAATCTCTTGTCTCTAGGTTGGCACACACCGATTGATCGTTCAACATTTTTGCCATTTTATTGGTGCAGGAATAGGTTTTCTAGTGTTCATAATAATTGCTTACCTTCCCTTGCTTTAAATGGAAAGCGTGCCACTGGGTGCACCAAGATACACGAGCTACGGTAGCCCCAGGTGAAGGGAGACTGAATGCCAGGGCCATCAAACCCCTTAAATGTTAGTCATTAGTTAGCGACTTTTTCTTCGCCTGGTAATGTTGAAACAACCAAACGGCAGGCCCCGGTCTTTTTGGGGTATGACTTTTGGGTCATCTGAGCAACAAGATGGTCGTACCTAGAAGGTTCCGCAAAATGGTGCCGCAGCTGCTCTATGGCTTGACCATGCCGTGGTCCAAAGGATGGTAAATGTTTCTGCTTCTAGAAAATCGAGGTTGTTTTCCAACACCATTTGCTGGAATGCAATTTTCCGTTTAGGGTTGGTATGCCATGTGGCCTCTCTTTGTGTACTTAGCCTTATCAAGGCGCTGCTTTGTCCGAGAACGATTTATTTAACCTATTGATGTTGGCCGACTGGATGATATCCATATGCTCTGCTGTCATATTTACATTGACAGGCATTTCGGATGGGGCTAACCCAGAAAAATTTACACGAGAAAATGGCGATCTAAGAAAACCTCCCTAACAATCCACAAAACATCAAGAGAAACTTTGATCGTCCTGATGTTGTCGTCCGATGTCCGATGTTATGCTCTTTCTATCCTCTGTTTGGGGAACTGATCTTTGGAGAAGTTGGTCTGGTGTTACCTGAATATTTTTTCGTGGTATCCTGTACAGATGTTGATGTTCTTCTGCTAGTCCTCTCTTTTAGTGTAGGAATCAAGTACCACCCCATGGACGTGCAAAGGATCACGAACGACCTCCCGAATATCGTCAGCAGGAGGAGGATCACAACTAGGAATATCGGAACGTAATATGACGGCCTCCCCAGTTTCTTCATGCTCATTTCCTGAGTCATCCTCGTTTTGTGGCTGCTAGCGACTTTCTTGTCGTTCGTTTCCGTGATTTGCTCTTCCTTCACTTGTTCTGCTACCGCAGCAGAGGCGGCAGCCGGCTTATTTACTTCGTCCGCAGTCTTCGTGTTGGCTGTCTTCTGGGTTGATGTCGAGAGTTGCTCCTGCTTCTTCCTGTCCCTGGACTTCACGATGACCGGAACGACCTCCTCCGAGCCAGAATACACGAACCTCACGAACATAATGTCCTGAGAATCCCTCTGCAGGTATATGTTCTTCTTCCTCTCCTCGAGATCGGACAGCAGGGCAGAGAATTTATCTAGCCCGACCCTCGAGTACGGGTTCTTGCTTCGGCCCTTATCGCTCGAGCACCGGCGGAGCAAGCTGTGCCGCCTCGTCCTCGACTTCTTTATCGATCTGGGCGAACTCCCGCAGCTCACAGGTCCGTCGTCCTCCAGGTCTTGCTCGTGGAAGCTGCTGCCGCCGCCACAGATGAACGAAGAGAACATAATTTTGGTCAAGAAAACAAAGGTTTGGTAATGAAGATGGGTGGTGTTTGGGTTTTACTTAATCATCCCGAAAGAGAAGGTTTCTAACAATGTATATATTGATAAAGGGGAGACGGGGTGTTTGATTTGATTGGGTCCCCAATCCAATGGCATTACTTGGTCAAATGAATTTTTCTTTTCTGAAACATATGATTAAAGAAATCACGAGTTTCGTTTCATTTTCATCCATAGAAGCTTCCAAGTCCAACACCCAACAAACAACACCCAAAAAATAAAAGGGATTGTTTTCTTTATATCATTCTTGGAGGAGAATAAATCCATAGGAAAGAAAATTAATGCCCAGTTATGGAAACGTCATGTGTGATTTCAAGACATGCATACATGTGCTGGGTGTGTTTTTTATTTGATTAAATTATAAACCATCACTAGTCTGGTTGTGTAGGCAGCAAGTCTTTTGTTAATTTTCTTGTGTTAAGATTGGACCGTCGAGAAGGCATCATCATACGCGTTGAGGCAACGTTTGAAATCATTGCTCTGTTTTTTTTTTATGGGAATAGGGGGATTTTAGATATGGAATTGGGGTGCTTGAC
The DNA here is from genome assembly GCA_029817735.1 of Melastoma sanguineum. Lineage (NCBI taxonomy): Eukaryota > Viridiplantae > Streptophyta > Magnoliopsida > Myrtales > Melastomataceae > Melastoma > Melastoma sanguineum. Next base: position 41,086 of record JARUPW010000316.1, read on the forward strand.
TATGTCTTCTCCTGTAAAACCCAGAAATGACCGATCAGCAATTGGGGAGGTGGAAGTCAATCGTGGGTGGCTTTTTTTATTAAAAAAAAATTGGGTCTTTTTGGTAATTTATTATTGTTTCCAGAACATTGACGCCCATAAGAAAGGATACGTGATGCTTCCCTTCTGTTTTTGGACAGAACAGATCATCTGCAAAAACAGTAAGACCTCGGATCCAGTGTCTTCTGCAATGTGAGGGTGGGCTGGGCTGCAAGAATTGCCACCGCATGGTGGCGGCACTTTCGGGTACAGCCATCGCTGTTGTATACGTGGTCCGTTTGTTCTATTCGACGGAGTATGTCCAACCAGACAAATCAATCGGCAAAATAAGTCGATGGCATTGCCTAAGTTTATCCGAGTTGAGCTCTGCCTGTGACGTGAACTAATTGGTAAAAGGAAAAGGCGTCACGAGGATGGTGAGGTGCAGGAATAATAGCCCCTTTGGACAGGGCAAATGGCTGTCTTGCTAGATCTGACAGGAGCTTCACTCTATTCTGGCGAATATGAACTGCAGTCAACTGGCCGGCGAAGCATGAGTATCGGTTTAACACGCCCACGGAGGAGGCAACAGAGGGCTGCGATTCGAAGATCTAATTCCCAGACCCAAAATCATCACAACGAGTCCATGGCTACTGAAGATTTAATGTCCTCCAAGGGGGAACATTCCCTTCATATATACACCCTCTGATACAAAGCAAAGCAGAGAAAGCATCCCTCCCCACCACCACCACCAACAACAACCACAACAGAACATGGAGAAGACACAACAACGTGAGAGCATGATGATGGCAAATCATTACTCCAATGCCTCTGATCTCTCTCAGTAATATATGATAAAGTATATGCATGTGGTGGAAGCGTAAAAACAAGTCCCAAAATCCCCAGCAGCTGTGAGCTGTTTCATATCAATAATAAAATACATTATGGAAAAGAAAAGGAAAGAAAACTTCCAACTGTGATCAATATAATCAATTCGAATGCCTTTTGCCAGTCCTTCCTCGTTCATTCATCTGGTCCCCCCAACCACCAATCCTTTCCCTCCCCACCACATTTCAAACTCTCTTCCAGCTAATAGATTGGACCCACCTCCTCCTCCCCCACCCCCCCAGATTTTTATGCCAAAAAGGCACCATCTACCTCAGGCTGTTGTTCTTGTTGTTGCTGTAAGGCTTTCAAAAATGTTACTTTCCACCATGATGAAGGGAAACATCCAGAAATCCCAACCTTACCAACTGAGATTTTTGATGCCCCAACTGAGGTTGTTGTTACTACTACTGCGCGGTCATAATGTGTCCCTGATTGCTTAAGATGAGAGCAAGGCCAACATCAATCATGGATAACAACCCCCATAAAAAAAGCAAGCCCATCATTTTAACGTTTGCCGTCTGTCCCCACCACTTTTCCCAACTGGCCAATATATTCAAACAACTTGAAGACACCCCCCCACCCCACACACACACACACAACCCACCCACATCTGTTATTCTTTCTTTCTGCTGCCTCATCCTCTTCCTCCTCCTCCTCCTTCCTCCGTTTGGCTACTGCGAGGATGGCGTTCGCGGGGACTAACCAGAAGTGCAGGGCTTGCGAGAAGACGGTGTACCTTGTCGACAAGCTCACCGCCGACAACCGCGTCTTCCACAAGTCGTGCTTCCGCTGCCACCACTGCAAAGGCACCCTCAAGGTCACGTTTCCCCCCCCCCCCCAACCCACACCATCTCTCCCACTTTTTTAGTCCATAAACCAAATTGAACTATACATATCCATGAAAGTGATCCATGGATTGTAAAGTGGATCTGGGTGGTTTGAATCTGCAGCTGAGCAATTACAACTCCTTCGAGGGAGTCCTCTACTGCAGGCCACACTTTGATCAGCTCTTCAAGAGAACCGGCAGCCTTGACAAAAGCTTCGAAGGTAGTGTTAACAATTACATCATATGATCTCTTGAACTCACTTTCCCAACTTCCCCACAATTACAAATTACTTCCTATCCTTTAAATTCTCTCCTTCAGACGCCCCTAAGATCGCGAGGCCGGAGAAGCGGGTCGACGTCGAGGTAATTGTTAATAATTCCTGGCAGCCATACACAGGCTATGGTTTGAGGGATCTCGGTTCACGTTACTGACCAATGCATTGCATTGCATTGATAAAATGACATAGGGTTAGATTTCATTCGTTTTTTTTTTTTGTGGGACAGGGACCAGGGGCTAAAGTGTCGACCATGTTCGTTGGGACCAAGGACAAATGTGTCGGCTGCAAGAACACTGTCTACCCGACGGAGAAGGTAATAAAAGCCCGTTGGGCCTAATTATGGGCTTTATTAGGCCCATCATGAATATCGGTTAGCTTAGTGGATGCCATATATTTTCAGGTGTCGGTGAACGGGACAGCGTACCACCGGAGCTGCTTCAAGTGCAGTCACGGAGGGTGCACCATTAGCCCATCGAACTACGTGGCGCACGAGGGGAGGCTCTACTGTAAGCACCACCACACCCAGCTCATCAGGGAGAAGGGCAACCTCAGCCAGCTCGAGGGGGGAGGGGATGACAACCGCCAAGTTCGCCACGACAAGGATATGGCTGCAGGACCGGTTGTAGCCTGATGAATCCGAAGTCTAATCGTGCCTAAAATATTACGTTATGTCGTGTGATATGAGCGACAATAAGGAAAAGTGGGAGTTTGTGTAATTGTGTTGGCACTTAGGAAACTTGTGCTTTTGTTGTCTTCCGTTTGTTTTTGGGTGATGAGAATGATGGACATTGCCATTGCCAAGGCCTCCTCTTTTTCTTTTTTTGGTGGATTCTCATCTTCTATAAAGCAATCGGCACTCCGCTAACTCCTCAAAGGAGGATCGAGGCACTGCCCCTGCTGCGCATCCATCAGTCCCTCCGTTGTGCCAGTATGTATGCTGCTCGAATCATGCAGGGGCCGTGTGAGAAGAAAGAGGCTGTGGCAGCTAATGTGATAAGAGTTTCAGAGGACTTGAAGTGCTGGAAGCAACAAGCTCATACTCTTGGGTTTGTTAGTTAATACGATACATTTGCCTTGTTAATGTGTTGAGGCCAATGTATGTTGTATATATGTGAGAGTCTATGCAACAAACATAACAGATTGGTTGAATTCAGTTGATCTTTCCCATCATTCTGTTGGAAGTCTTCTTCCAGTTTGGCTGAAGGTTTTCGGAGGTGAGGCTTGACTCTGCTTTCAGGCTGCAGTGGTGCCGACAGCAACAATTCTGCGGTGGCCAAGCCGGAGTGTCCGTGGGCTCGATTGGGGGAGGGGTGCGACCAGGAGGTGTCCCTGAAATCCCACATCCTGAGCAGCAGTAGCCGAACCCTAGGATCGGCTCAGTTTCTCCTACAATCACTTCCCATGTAATGTTAGGCGGACTTTCACCTACCTTCAGGAACATTTAGAGAATCAACGATATATATATATATATATATATTGACGGGATTACCGTTTTAGAAAAATCTCAACAGCCCGCAAATTGGAGATTTTGAGTGGGTCCCAGCAGCGCTGATTTTGTGATATTCTGGTTAAGAATTTCTGTGAAAACCAATCTCTGTCTCTGTCTCTGTCTCTGCCTTCCCCTTTTAACCCGGTTCTATATATAAAACAAACTGGTGTCTGCCACCCCTGACTCTCGACGCTTGCCCTCTCCCTCCAGGAAGACCATTCGCCATGGACTCCACTCGCACCTTCGTCAAGGAAGTCAAGCGCCTTGTCGTCAAGGTACAGCTCCCACGTCTCTGCTCCGCTCGTTAGTTCTCTCGCCAAATGCTGATGCCCCGCCCGTTTTTTTTGTTCCCCCTTTTCTTGATAGGTTGGGACGGCGGTCGTCACGCGTGCTGACGGGAGATTGGCTCCTGGAAGATTGGGAGCATTGTGTGAACAGGTTGGTTGACTGTCCCTCTTTTTAGTGCTTTTCCGAGATGGATGATGGTCATTGGAGTGATTGGGTTCTTTTTTTTTTGTTTTTTCCTTTTTGTGTGGGCGATCAGATACAGGAACTGAACTCGCAGGGTTACGAGGTCATAGTCGTGACTTCTGGCGCAGTCGGTGTCGGCCGGCAAAGGCTTAGATACCGCAAACTGGTGAACAGCAGGTTGTTACTTAGTAGTCTCAGATCAGTTGGATTTTTATTTGTTTTTTTATTGACTGGTTTTAATTACGTTGTGCGTAGCTTTGCAGATCTCCAGAAGCCGCAAGTTGAACTTGATGGCAAGGCTTGTGCCGGTGTTGGCCAGAACAGCCTTATGGCATTGTATGATTCTCTCTTTACCCAGGTGATCTAATTTTGCTTGAGGTGTGTCATCGGTGTCGATGACCTCATGGCAAGCCACCCTGCACATACCTTAAGTTTCTGCATTCTAATTACTGAATGGGCTTGGATTGGACTGGGACGTTCATGATTTTGTATATTCTTGTTGCAGTTGGATGTTACATCTGCGCAACTTCTTGTGACTGATCATGACTTTAAGGACGTGGACTTCAGGAGTCAATTGAGTGAAACTGTTCAATCTTTGATATCTCTGAGAGTTGTTCCTATACTCAATGAAAACGACGCAGTCAGTACCAGAAAAGCTCCTTATGAGGTACTTACTATTCTTCTTCATTTTGGTTGAATATGGGAAACTAAGAAATCTTTAAAATGGCTTGCTTAATCGACAAATCGGGGCCGATGAACTGGCGCTGTATTTTAGTGGTGTTTGCTAATATCTGCAGGATGCATCTGGAATCTTCTGGGATAATGACAGTTTGGCTGCATTATTGGCTCTGGAGCTCAAGGCAGACCTTCTAGTGTTACTGAGTGATGTCGATGGTCTTTATAGTGGGCCACCTAGTTGTCCTCGCTCAAAACTAATTCATACTTACATCAAGGAAAAGCATCATGGTGAAATAACCTTCGGAGACAAGTCTCGTGTAGGAAGAGGTGGTATGACGGCAAAAGTAAATGCTGCTGTGAATGCAGCATCTGCCGGTATACCTGTCATCATAACAAGGTATTTTAGGCTCATGTATTTACTTTTAATCTATCTCGACAGAGGGGAATTATCTCATATGGATAGGGTATGAAAAGTAATCAGACAGGAATGAGCGTGTTTGCTCGAATATCGAGCCTGAATGCCAGATAAGAATCCTGTCGTCCTGGTTATTAGAGAGGAAACAATTGCTGTGGGTTTGCGATTAAGATGCCGTGGCTGCTAGAGTCAGTCTGATAGCTTTGCCATTCTTTGAACTTTTTGCAGTGGGTTTGCTCCTGGAAATATTCTCAAGGTTCTTCAAGGAGAGAAAATTGGTACCCTTTTTCATAAAGAAGCACATCTTTGGGCAACGCTTAAGGAAGTTCGTGCTAAGGAAATGGCTGTTGCTGCAAGGAATAGCTCACGGAAACTTAAGGTTTTGCTCTTGTCCTTAAATGGCTTTGACGTTGGAGTTGAAGGACTTAGTTATATGAATCAGATGGAAGATTGAATGCGAGTCACAAGACTTACAATACTTAAATTATCATTATTAAGCATGTTTTCCGATATCAAAATTAGTTTCCAAGTGGCAACAATTGTGAGGCTCAATTTGGGCTGCAGGTATAGAATTGTATGCTAAATAGTAATTCAAAGTTAATTACAGAAAATTGGAATCTTGAGCTCAAAGACAAGGTTAATCTTGGGGTATATATCATGTTGTTTATATATATTACCTGCGTAAATGTTTCATCTTTTATTTTAGTTGACGGGACTCTGAGTTTTTAAGATGTGATTGACACTTACTTCATTTAGGCCTATTATGGCCTTTAAGTTTAATTTTGACAGTGGACATTATTGTTGCTCCCACCTTGACATTTGGATCTCTTTCTATAGACCATGTCTTCAGAAGATAGGAAGAAAATTTTGCTTGACATTGCTGATACACTTGAGCGAAGCAAGGAGCAAATCATGGTGGAAAATGATTCAGATGTTTCTGCTGCAGAGCAAGAGGGTTATGAGAAATCGTTGATTGCTCGTCTTGCATTAAGCCCTGGAAAGGTATCTGATCTAGTGGTGATGAAATAAATGATTAGCAGCCCTGTTATTTTTCTGATTTATGGCTTGCGGCATGTATCTTCTTCAGATCATCTGGACTGGTTTGTTTATGGTAATATGTAGATATCAAGACTTTCCGATTCGATACGTGTGCTTGCCGAGATGAAAGATCCAATTGGGCGTGTTTTTAAGAGAACAGAGGTATGAAGTTTGTATCTGGAATTGGATCCATTTTTATATGCTGCAGACTATCTTTAGCACTGGCGAAGCTGAATGCATCGCATTGATTGATAATAGACAATCATTATCCCACTATTTTTGGGGAATGACCGACAATGCTGGGCTAACCTGTTTGGAGCATTAAAGTTGCAGCTTTTATTGACAGATGCCCTGTCCTATTTCTGATGCATTCAGGTATCTGATGGGCTTGTCTTGGAGGAAACCTCTTGCCCGTTGGGAGTTCTTCTGGTTGTTTTTGAGTCTCGGCCAGATGCTCTGTTGCAGGTGAATCTTTCTTTATTGCTTTGGGTACTAAACTAGGTGGCACTGGGCCTTTCTGCAAAGGGAATATGATTTTGATTAATTCAGTTCTTTTAAACTGAAGCACAAACTTATTTTGAATTACTTATCCTTTATTTGGTTTTCCGTACACCATAGCCTTTATGTATTTATACCTTTTCCAGATTGCATCATTAGCTATTCGCAGCGGCAATGGAGTACTTCTAAAAGGTGGAAGAGAGGCCAAAAAAACAAATGCCATTTTGCACAAGGTTTAACGACAGAGAATTCTATTTTCTTCTCTAAATTCGTAGGTTTAGCTTTTTGCTAATTTTCATGAATGTCAAGGTGATCACTGATGCTATCCCGGATAGCGTCGGTCGAAGACTAATTGGACTTGTGACTTCAAGGGAGGAGATACCTGATTTACTTAAGGTTGGTTATCTGGTGATTTCAATGATATTTGACAGCTTCTCACATTGTTATTGTTGTGTTCTCACTTTTGTGGGAAACTAAAATATGTGGCAGCTTGACGATGTTATTGATCTGGTAATTCCAAGAGGTAGCAACAAACTTGTCTCTCAAATCAAAGAATCGACTAAAATACCTGTTCTTGGTCATGCTGGTGAGAAAAGTTTGCATGGATGCCTTTTGACGACTGCTTTTGCAAAGTAGACCGTGATTTTGCCCCTAACTTTTTGGATAAAATTTGATTTTTTTTCGAGATGGAATATGCCATATCTATGTTGATAAGTCTGCAGACATGGACATGGCGAAGCGCATTGTTCTGGATGCTAAGGTAGATTATCCTGCAGCCTGCAATGCAGTGGTAAGATATGCAAGTGTGCATAACACTCGCTTTGCATTATTCTGACCCAACCAAATTCAACCTTTATGGATTCCTGCTTGGCATTCCTTCTTGGTTAGAACTGTATATAATGACTTTGCTGTTCTTAGGAAACTCTTCTTATCCACGGAAGTTTGGTAGAGACTGGTGGACTGAATGATATAGTTGTGACCCTTCAAACTGCAGGTGATATAATTTTTCTCGGCAAAAAAATAAAGGTGCTTCCGACCAGCGTTAGATGATTGATCTGCTCTGACGTCCTGAATGTTATCTCTGTTCAGGTGTTCGTCTCTATGGTGGATCAAGAGCAAGTTCTGTACTTAATATCCCACAAACACAACTATTCCACCATGAGTATAATTCAATGGCATGCACCATTGAAATTGTGGATGATGTTGAAGCGGCTATTGGTCATATTCATCGGCATGGAAGGTATGTTTGATATTTCACTATGACCTTTGGAAACATGCATCGAGGTCTGCCTACATTATTTCGAGGGAAGTAGTAATGAAGGTAATTTCTTTTCTTTTTTACTAGTGCACACACAGATTGTATAATTGCTGAAGACAAGCAGGTTGCAGAAATCTTTCTACGACAAGTAGACAGGTATGGGTCACTGGATAATTTTTGCTGAAATTCTCAATGGGATAAGCATTCGACATTCATCTGTTGTCAGGCATGCAAGCTTGTGTTTTTCATGTGCTGCTGTGTTAATCGTTGTGCCTTCATAATCCTAGAGAAGCTGATATGTGATGCTTCTATCTGATTCATGGGAGGCCAATACTGAAGACAGGGATTTCACCGATAAGCTCCTTGTGCTTAAATTTCCTCCAAGGCTTTCTACAAGTGACTTATCCATAAATTCTGCCCGAGTTAATTTAGAATCCAGTTAACTACCATTCCGTGGTGGTTCAGCTTTGCCTGTTGTGTTTGGTTCACTTTTCATTACTTTTGAAACTGAAGGTGATCTGATTTGAGTTCATTCGCATATTTTTTATTTTGTGGATTAGTCATTTTTCTCCCTTTGCTCTATTTAATCTGCCTGTACACATGAATCGCAGTGCTGCTGTTTTCCACAATGCAAGCACCAGGTTCTGTGATGGAGCCCGGTTCGGACTAGGGGCAGAGGTACCTCTTCTTCTATCTGCAACAGAAGCTCAACATGATATCTGAAAATGGACAACGATCTCACTGAGCAGTGCTTTCATTTTGGCATCTAACAGGTCGGGATAAGCACAGGCAGGATCCATGCTCGTGGGCCCGTTGGAGTCGAAGGCCTGTTGACCACAAGATGGTAAGCCAAGTCTGAGCTAATCTTGCAAGGATTGCTTGTTGTTCAGCGACTGACCATCTCTTGCCTACAGGATCCTTAGGGGAAGCGGTCAAGTGGTGGATGGCGATAAAGGCGTGGTCTATACCCACCGGGAGCTCGAGATAGCCTCGTGATCCCTTCTTTTTTTCTGTACAGAAGTCCCAGTCCCGTACAGTTTTGACTCTCCAACTTAGGCAGGCATTCATAGGATGATTCATTTACAATGGCGTTTCTCGTTTTCTGTTTAGAATGGCTTATGATTTAGGAGGATACAGAGAGGATAAAAGGAATAAAAACACAAAAATGAAGTGGGGAAATGCGGAGCGACTTGTATTATTATTGGGATTAGCCAAGCTGGATCTGCTATAAATAACGTCAAATGGGGAATTGGCGGAAGGAGACAGGACGAAAGATCAAACAACAAAACATATTTGTTTCTATTATTAGTTGACTCCTCCATGTGGTTGTACCTCATTTTCTTGGAAAGAAGATTTAATTATTAAGTGGGGCGGGCGTGCATGTTTAATCAATACCCCGATAAAACATGCTTTTCTCCCCCCCACCCCCCACACAGAATTGTGAAGGGGATTTTTGTTGAGGGTGGTGGGGGCTCTCCATTCTCCAACATCAACTCACAGCTCATAAGCNCCTGGTTTGTTCATCATCCTCATGTGTGCAGGGGACCCCCTCTCCTCTTTAGATGATGATGTTTATAGAGTGACTCAACACCACCACCACATTTCACAAGAATTTGAATAAGAGAAATTTACCATGACACCAAAAAAGAGTGAATAATTGAATTTGCACAACTTCCACTCCTTTCCCTCCCTTCAAACTCACTCAATTCTTCCCAACCTCTGCCATAACACACCAACAACATCAGCAACAACAACAACTACTAACTATTACTGTTTACTACTACAACAACAACAGGGGAAACTTACATGGCAGCCAACTGGCAGTTTTTTTTATTCACATCACATGCTCCTATATTAATAACAACAATAATTAAAATTAAAAAAAAGGAGGAGGGATGGAAAGGGAGATGTGATTTTAGCAATGGGACAAAGTCAGTCTAGGAAATTCTTTGAGTGTGATGCCTGCCCCTCTTCTTTCTATCCTTCAAACAAAGCAAGAGAGTAGAGATGGCATGGGAGATGGAGGGGCAGAGAGATTCTCAAACTTCAATTCCCCCCTCCCCCCCCAATTTCATTTTCCTTGCTTTCTTGTGTATTTTGTGTGTTTTCTCCTTGGATGGAGGGGGGTGGGGGGTCCTTCCCTTTCCTTTGGACTACATAACTGGACAGTGACTACAAAACAAACCCCTCTTCAACTTTGGCCTCTCAACTATCATAAACCAACCATAGAGAGGTAAAGGGAATAAGGAACAAGCAATGAGTCTATCTGCATCTCACAAGGGCTGCGAATCCGGCTGGACTGTCTACCTCGATGAAACCTCGTCTCACTTTCCTGAGGACTCCAACAAAGGAGGAAGAAAAGCCAAGGCTGATGATGATGAGGAGGAGGAGGAGGAGGAGGATCTGTCCATGGTATCCGATGCATCCTCCGGGCCTCCTTCCCATGAAGTCGAAGATGAATGCTCCAACGAGAGTTGTTCGAAGGGGAAGCGCAGGAGCAAGGGTAAGAGCAAGAAGAAGGCAGCCAAAGGAGAGCAGCAGCAGCACTTGAGCAACTATTATGAGGATACTGCCCGTTCTCCCCATCTGAAATGTACAGAGGTAAAAAAGAAAAATCACTTCACATTGGTGGTTTCATTCCACATTATTGATATTGTCCGTTTGTTGTCTGTCCATGATACAACAGAAAGAGAAGACTGAGCCTCCGAACTTCCATCACAACAAGAATTCAGCTCATGCACCAGCAGAGAAGGCGAATTCTGGGAGAAAAGGTTTGCCGGCATTGACTTAATATTTTACTTTTCTTTTGGTTCCTGCTGCTGCCTGCTGTAGTGTTAATCTGACCGAGATTAATGCCAAAAGTGATAAACTGATCTTGTAGGTGGTCTGAAGAACAGAAAGTGGGCATGAAGATGGTCGTGCAAAGAGCAACACTGAAGGGGAATTGGATGAAGGGTGTCTCTTGTTTATCTCCGAATTCTTTCAATGAGAACGATCGCTTCCATTTTTTTTCCTACTCAAAACACGGCATATCATCGAATCTTGGCAGGATACTCTTACACAACAGTGATTCCAAAACTCGAGAAAATCAATCCTAAAGACAAACACAACGGTCACATATCGGAGAAAATTTTTACTGGGAATAATGTGATGCTGACTGGATATCCAAATAAATCTTAAACCAGTACTAATAACAGGATAAGAGAAAGGATCAAGAACGGCATCGAATCACGTAATGAGAAGCTAAACGAAGAAGATCTGGGGGCTGGAAAAATGTCATTATCAGAACAGTGTGTTTTCTCTTCCATGATTAAGCACTGTTCGAATGAAGAGTGCCCACCATGCAATAAAACAATGCCCACAAAAACAACACAGCGCAGAAAAGTACATACTCAAACAAGCCTACCAATCAAAACCCACACAGGAACAAAACAACCGATAGGTCCATCGTCATCATCATACTAGCCATGGCCACCTTCTATTAACAATAAAAGATAGAAAAAAAAAAAGACAACATTCATCCATCCTTAGTTGGTGTAATACTTGCTACATCCTCCCGTGGAGCGTATGTTGTTTCGAGTGAAATGAGGCTAAATGTAGACTCCATACACGCTATACCACGAGTTACGTTTCCCATCTGGAACAACAAAATGCGGCAACCTCGATGGATGATCATCAGCCGATGCAATAATACCCCTCGGGTTGGTACAATAATTGCGCTCTCTGGTGTTCGGCTGGCTCCCTCACACAATCTCCCCTCAACACAGAAGGGAGGGGAGGAGAGTGGGGCTCTCAACATCAGTATCTGCAATTGAGCTTAGCATATCTTCAATTGTGAATTGGCCTTTTTGGTAAAGGACAACTCCTCACTACCCCCACACAACAGACACACACGTTAACAGCCGAGCTAGTTTTAGTCGGCTGTAAAATTCAACCTTGGAATCACCATCACCTGGGGTCGTACAAGATTCAATTGTCAACCCCTCCCTTGATACCATCGGCCTCGAAAACCAGTTGAGGGGGATGCCAGCCAATCCTCCTAGGTTTGTACCTAACTACCGTTGGTCCGTAAAAAGATTTGCGAAATACGATTTCAGTTCCGAAAATAACTAAATACGAAGGGGGATCAGTGTATGAACCAAAGTTGGGGTTTTAAACCCCCGAAATCGCGACTTAAAGCGGTATTTAGGGTATTGCTGCAACTGTATTTTATAATTTTTTTAAAAACTAACCGTACAACGATAACCCATTTTACAGCACCCTGACCTGCTGTTTGCGCTGTGAAAAGGCAGAGCGAGTTCTTCACGAATACGCACCGTTGGCATGGGGTCCAGATTATTTTGTCTGCAGGGGTAAGCCGGACTTCGAAGAAAGAAAGATCAGGCAGGTGCTCATAGAAGACAAACTTAAACTTTGATGCATAGTTGATATATTCTGCATCGGGTGTCCAATAATGAATCGACATTTCATAAACGGTGAAAACTAAGCACACAAAAGTGATGACTCTATCTTCAGACCAAAACAGTCAAAATTTGAACATGAAGTGGGGGGATAATACAGGCTACAGATACAACTAATGACCGTGCGGCAAGAGTCCTAGCGACCACGAGCAAGAATGAAGTGTGACCTTGACAATGAGGGGTTGGGCCAAAAGCCAGCAATCTTAATGGTGCCGTCAGCCCTTGCAACAACATCCCCCCTCCCGAAACTCCATTAAGTGCCTGAACTTGTGGATTTCCAATCAGGGTCGCTTCTCTCGCTGTTTGGCTCCAACTTCATTCCCTTTTGTATTCCCCTTGTAGCTGTAGTGTTAGCAAAACCAATCCCCCGATATCATATTATGTCCCGTAAATATGTCTGTGTACAGGAGCAGCTTCTAATCTCTTTACTACTTCTACCCAGGGCTTGTCTATAACCAGGACCGACTTCCTTGTAAGATGCCCAATGAACAAGACAGGATCTCTGAAAGCGAAAAACTCAAAGTTCCTTTTATCGTGATGAATTGCATCAAACTTGCGCTTCAAACTCCCATTCGCAGGTTGATATTGCAACTTCTTCAAGGTAGACTCCTTATCGTTCGCAGATTCAGAATCAATAATCTGGTCCACCGGCATTCCAAAATCTATGACGCACATTGCCCTGGAAAGAATTAGCAAGAAGTGTTAAATAAAGCTAGGAGAAGTCTCTAATGCTCCTTCCTATGTACAAACAGATCATGCCATGGCCATCTGTTGCCAATCACCAGCATAATTATCGAGTAATGAGGGAAGCATCATCCAATGACATTTCCATGGGAGACAACAGTATAACAACACAACTTTAACAATGCAAAAAGGCTGCTTTGACAACCAAACATGTCGACAGACCACGCATCATCGTTCACACACATCCAGTCCCCCTTAAGCACAAATGTTCATAAGTTTATCATAAGCCAACTATACAGAAACTTGCAGTTTCCTGGAAAACCAGGACATACCTGGCACTGTAAATAATAACAGAAGATGAATTCGAGGAAGAAGGAAAGGAGAGCCCTATGACCTCCCCAGGGAATTCTTGATATCTCCTCGGAAGCGAGAAGGAATTTCGTTTAGACCATTCCCCCAATTGTCGAGCCTCCACATCAAAAACGAAAACTTGGTTTGCTGATGTTGCAAGCACAAGAATATTATTATTTGTGGGAGAGAAACCACCAGCAGCAACTGATGCACCATCAAGTCTTGATATGAACCAGTGTTGTCTGCATAAAAATTGTTCGCAAGTTATTTTCAAGATGCACTATTCTGTTTGCTAGTTTCTTCTATGAAATGAGGTTGCAGCTTTCGTTCTACAAAGAAAAAGCATTGCGTCACTACACAAACCTTTGTATCTCTAGATTGTATATGTATACATCTCCAAAGCAATTAACAGCCGCCAGCCACTGCCCATCAGAACTGGTAAACATTCTTGTGATTGGGGGATCCTCATGACTTGAGTCATCAGACGACTCTCCCCGTGACAGAGTGAAGCTTGATAGAGGCTTTAAGCTTTGAACGTCCATAACCTAAGAAAAGCATAATAACAAAACATCAGAACACAGAAGCAAACACATGCAGAGAGAAAATATCAATGGCACTGAAGAGGCATGAAAAGGAAAGGAACAAAAACACTTACATGAATTGTCTGATCATGCCCCGCAACTATTAGTTTATTTGAATCAAAGCTGAATAACATGGAATAGGCAGAAGGAAATTTTGGAGGAAGTTGTCTTTTATTTACTGTCCACGCACTTTTCGCACCTTCTTTCTTCCTCAGTTCAAAAAGACTGATTTTTGAATGATCAGAATAAGCAAAATGCTCTCCTGAAGGGGAAATTGCGCTCGATATAATCTTACGAGAAGCCTTGCTCTTGACTCTTGCCAGTAATTGGGTAATCGCCCTCCCTCCTGATGGACCTACTCCAGAACCATGAAATCTAGCATTCTGAGTCCGCAAAGAAAGAATATCCACTGATGTAGAAGTTTGGACAAAAAGTAAAGAACTCTGGTTGAAAACTGAGTCAGGCACCAATTGAACAGATAATCTCTGTGGGGCAGGGCAGATGTCATGTGGGGAAAATTTTGTGAACTCCAGGACAGAGTAGGCAAAAAGCTTTGTGTCATCACCACCAGATATAAGCATGGGCACTCCTGTATGAGCCCATTTATGATAGCTGAAGGAAATGGGCCTATGCTTCCTTAGGTGTCGTTTTACTTTTATATCTTGCCCGAGATCTGCAAGCTAGAAAGTGCGATGTTAGGGCTGTGAAATAATCCATTAGTTATGAGTCACTAAAAGAAAACAAACAAGATGGAAAACGGAAAGCTAATCACCAACCTTCGTGGCTAATAGGTACAGCGACTGCAAGAGAACGGATATCATGGGTATGAGATCTGACATGACCAACATAGACCCATTTTTTCATCTCCTTACTAGAAAGCTTGTCCACAGAAGGATCCCCCTCGCCAGAAATTTTATAAAGAATAACCTGCAAAAAACTTCCTCAACTTAAAACACAAACCCAGGGAAAGGACAAAGAGGAGAATAAAATGAAAAGCAACTAACAAAATATTTGCAAAGTGAACTCTCATAAACACATGAAAAGAAGGTAGATAGAAGATTTAGCTGAACTATGTAATACATAAATAGTCACAACAGCTGGAGAAGAATATTGGCGGAGGAAAACACAGAAATCATCAAAAGGGACAGTAACTAACATTGAAAAAAAAAATAATCGAATTGGATAGAATTGTTTTCCATACCTGACCGTCGGAACCAGCTGAAAACACCCTATTATGGCTAGGGGCTGCAGCAAGAGCATAGGCATCACCCTTATGCAAAGAATGAGCCTGTAGAAGAGTTCCATATCTGCTATCCCAGAATTGAACACTTCCAGTACTATCAGCACTCACAAGTGTTCCCGACCTAAGGACAGATAATGACCACTCAGATATTTTAACTTTGAAATACAGCCGTAAAAAGGACATTTGATATATACAAATGCAATGTTACCTCAGGGCAAGTAATGACCATACGCAAAGTTCAGGTCCACTGCCTAATCCTCCAAGACCCACAGTTATTCTGTAGACCTCATGACATGATTCAACATTCCAGCATCTGATAAACCTGCAAAATGTAACGATTGTTGATGCTGTTTCCAAGCTAAAAGTTTGAAGCATATTTTTTTTAATGTCATCAATTGAAAAAAGAAAATAAATTACTTTTGGCAAGTCTTGATTGTTCAAGGGTGCTCATTAATTAATTAAAAAGAGTGGCATTTTCTACAAATCAGCCCATAAATGAATAAATAAACTAACCCATCACTGCTTCCAGAGTATATTGCATCTCCTTTGGGATTCCAAGCAACACTCAAAATCCGGCCTGGCATAAAACTATAATTAAAAACTATACCAAAGCATCAATGAGAGTATAAACAATCTCATACAGCAGTGTAAGAGACTAGGATGTCTCACCACTGACTCTAGGCAGGGATCTGTGATACACAAAATCATCCGCGCCAGATACAATATACAACCGAATACACCCGTCGTTGCACGCAACAGCTACACACGCATCTTCCTTATATGGAGGCTCATGAAAGGGCTGGTCGTCATCAGTTTCAGCAGAATCGTCGTCGTCGTCATCATCAATCACATCCCCTAATCTTGCATCGGCATTACCATTCTCAAGTAGTGGTCGCATCTGCTCCCTACTGATATGTCGATCATTTTGCGGAGCAACAGCCATTTGCCAAATAGATACGCCAATTGATTCCAAAACAGTCTAGAACCATAAAAAGTAAAATGAGTCAGGAAACATCTTAAGGAAATTTAGCCAGATGAAGAAAGAAAGAGAAAAATAAATCCTTAAGATCATCGTAATTATGCAGAAAGATAAGAAATAGGCACTTTCAGCAATTAATGGGATATCTCACCTAGGAAAGAAATAGGCACTTTCAGCAATTAATGGGATATCTCACCTAGGACAATGGATAATCCTCCCTAGACTATAAATTCTTTAAGTAAATGATAATTCCTCCAACTGTCCATTTCCAACAAATTATATATGCGCTAAAAGAAAATATACCACGAGTCTCCTAATGGTTAGGAAACATGATCCTTACCAAACAAGAAGCAAAAAGTTAAAAGGAAAAGAAAAGGAAAAGATGCTGAGTAAATCCCAAACACATTGAACAAATCAACAGTCCGGGCCAACCCTCACTCACCTTCTGCCGCAGACTGAAAAGATCCCACTCGTAAACAGCACCGTCCACAGAGGACGAGAACAGCCTCCCGGAACGGCTCCGCCCTCTGGCCCCCGTCCTACACCACACCAGCGATGTGATCCTCGCATCCGCCTCTCCTTGGACCGTCTTACCCACGAACGAGGCAAAAAAAGTTTAACAAAATCAATCAGAAATAGAATCAACCACTACGACAACTCCAATTAACCAGCCGAAGCAAGGCCTAGTACCAGCTGGCAGTGCCAGCCGACGGAGCCGGGGGAGACAAGCCAGATCTCGACGGAACCGTCGGAGCGGGCGGCAGCGAGATGGGAGGAGTCGTCGGGGGAGACAGCTAGGGCTACAACAGGGGAAGGGTTCCAGTCGACGGAGCTCGTCTTGTAAGCTTCCAACATATTGTTCCTGTCCACCCCGTCGGACTACGGCGGCGGTTGGGCGGACCCGGAGGGACGTTTTCTTGAGGATTCAGTCAGGGGCGGCGGTAAGGAGGGAAGCGGAAGAGGAAGAAAAGAAGGCGGAGGAGGGTACGAAGATGGCGGTGGCAAAAGCCAAGAAGTCAGTCCCAGGGTTTAGAGAAGGGATGGAAAGGGTTGGGCTTTATGGGAAGGGGCCTCAGGATCAGCTCGATCACGGCCCAGGCCCAAAAAACGCCGTCTTGTAGGGCGTTTTGTAAATAATGTAAGAAATGAGGGCTGCATCGTCATTGCACTTCTCGAATAGAATAGAAACGGCCCCCCGAGTGACGTCCGTGAAGGGGCTCTCCCGGGTGTTTCTAGAGGGGAGGGCAACACTTGGTCCTGAAGCAAATAAAAAGATGATGTTAGTATTAAAAAGATTCATGAAATAGACACTTAAAATACGAAAAAAACGCGATCAGGACCACGATATTATAAATTCAGCAGTGTTGCAAAAATCACGAGGGTGGCTAAAAGTGACAAAATCTTCCTCCTGCTGTAGCTATCTTCTCCAATTTCTCGGTCACCTACTTCGCTGGTGGAGGTTCTTCGGATGCTACATAAGAGTAACCTGCAATTTTCAATAGATGGGAGTAGGAGCAGGTTAGTTCACCAGTTTTTCTTCTAGCGCTTTCTTACTGCTAGCTTCCAATATGACTGGTTTTATGGTATTTCCAGCATACTCCCTGATGTTTTTGATAATACCGAGTCTTAGGTGTGCCTGATAGTTCTGCAAACGAAATACTTAAGTCGAGCTCGTGAAAAAGCACCAGTGCATCTCAGGGCTGTTTTTCTCCGTGGAGTAATTTGTGGCTCGCTGGATCAATCATCCTTACCATGCTTCTTCACTTATTAAGTTTATGTGCATCCCCTGGCTGTTCTTTTCTCGGTGAGCCTTCTTGCCCTTTTCATCGTTCTGTTCACCTTTTATCATGGCATTCTTTGTTTTTCCTTTTGTTTCCTGATCTGAAAGAGGTTATGTTATTGCAGGTGACACCACTTTCTTGGGCAGTCGTGAGTATCTCTATTCCCAGCAACCTTAATCAGACTTTTTTGTTGTCAAAGGACTCTGGTAATTTATGAAAAAAATGGTATTTTCCTGCTGCATTTTAGTGCACTTGAAACATAAATCTATTTGACCTCATCAACCAATTCAGCATATTATTGGCTAAAACGTATTGATATCTTCCGCTTAATGCGAAAAAAATTGTTGCCCAATTCTTCTGTAGCACTGATCTTGAAATCTCCTCTCCTCTGGATTGATAATAACAAGTTTTTCTTGATTGCTTGTGTGATAGATAATATTGTAATTCTTGTGTCTTCATGTGCTTACAGCAATTAACTTTTGCAGTTAATCTTTATTCACAGAGTGAAATTATAACCTTTACTCGCTCTACGGATGCAGGTTAATAATGGCCTCTCTGAACTTAACCAGCCGCCTCGCTGTCCCTTTCTTTGCAGGCACGAGGCTTAATTCCGGACTGAGGCGAGTTGATCTACTTCTGAAGAGGGAGATGCGAGACAAATAAGGAAGATTTTCTGCTTTAACATCTTTCCCTATATGCAATTCCAACCAGCATGAATACATTGACAACTGACGTTGAATCCGGCATGCCTATCGTCATCACTCTTACACTAAGAGGGGTGAATAAGTGCTAAAGCTCAATTAAGAATTTTTAATTCTTTTTCGACAAAACTCGCAACGGAAGAAAGTTTCTGTAAAACAGAACTTTAGAGACAGGTTTCTGTAAGATAGAACGTACGAATGTGATTGCGATTTGTTTGATGCACGCAAGACTTTTGTAGTAATTTTGCAATTTGCTTACATCCACTCTTCACCCGGAATTTAGATGGTTTTCACTCAGAATTAACTTTGTAACAATTACAGAAGGTGATCAACAATAGACCTTTTATAGCATAGACCAGAAGGTTCTGC
Source organism: Melastoma sanguineum (assembly GCA_029817735.1). Lineage (NCBI taxonomy): Eukaryota > Viridiplantae > Streptophyta > Magnoliopsida > Myrtales > Melastomataceae > Melastoma > Melastoma sanguineum. Next base: position 60,092 of record JARUPW010000316.1, read on the forward strand.
ATCACAGAACACTGAGTGGCAAAGCACAGACCAGAATGTTTTGTACTATAGTGACTGAATTGTATAACACAGACCAGAAAGTTCTATACTGTATATCAATCCTCTACCGACCCGAAGATTCTGTATTAAAAATTACTTGGTTTAGAAAGTTTTGTACCGTATGTCAATCCTCCACAGACCTGAAGATTCTGTATCAGAAATGACTTGATTTTACAGCACAGATCGTAAGATTCTGTACAAAAAATGTCAACCTTCTACAGTACAGACCAAAAGGTTATGGACTACAGATGACTGATTTTCAATGCACAGACTGTAGGATTCTGATATATAGTGACTCGTCGTTAATGTGGCTAACAAAAGTAACCAATATGCAATCCCCTTAAGGACAATGACTTCGTGGCATACCCCACGTGAACATGTAGCGAACCCTACGTAAGCAGACATCGTCCCCTGTCCAAGGATGGATTTTCCCTTCAGCGGCTCCACACGACCTACACGATCTCCTCAAGATAGCGACTATATGGCGAACTACACGCAAGCACGCAATAAACCTTGCACAAGCAAGCAGCAAAGCCCATGCAAGCAGACAGCAACCCCTGTCCTAGGTTCCTGCACACACAGAACATTACACCACATAAGCTGGTTAATCCCTCATCTTCTATGCTCCCGGGGTTTTGCCCTTCTCAACTGCACGTTGGCCACGCCAACCACCGGCCGCGTTTCCCACCAACGTCTCCTGCAGCTTTCAACCGAGTCCCTCGTGGCCCCCGAGTCACTCTCCCAGAAGATTTCACCATCGATGCAGTCTTCTGCAGCTCACGTTCATCGTGTGTGACCGACTCAACTCGAACCAACGAAAAAACTACAAGCTCCAACGTCTGTCCAATATATTTAGTGTTTTCAGTGTTTTTTACAATGACAACCGAATGCTTATTTATACATATTACAAAACGCTAAGTATAGCAGGTAGAATTGACAAATATAGCTTATATACTTAAATGGAAAACGAATAAATCAATTATATTAATTTTGCTTAATAATCAAATGAGATCTCTCATTGGTAAGTATTCTTTGGGGATGAGATCTGACCAAGATCAATTGATTTCATCAACTCCCGATGGATAACCGTTGTAGAAGGTTACAGATTATGACAACCTTCTATATATGAAAATAATTAAAACTAACTTCTATGATTTATTTTATTAGATTCATTCGTTTCTCTTTATGAATATGGACAAAGAGCACGTTTTTATTAATCGAAGAAGAGTTAAGAATGGAAGATGGCGTTCGTATGACATATAGTCAAATATGTAGAACCTCCATAAAATAGATAATTTATTTTCTTCAATTGGAAATATTTTATTCTCCTTATTTCTTTGGTAACAAAATCATTTGATTTCGGTCAGATAATTATCCTGATCATATTGGATAATTCCCATGGAATATTCCTACTTAATTTCGTAATTAATTATTAATTACAAAATTATTTCCTTACAGAAGGTTCTGATCAGGAGTAGCTTGTGTAGTGTAGAGGGTTGACTTCTGTTTCACAGAAGATCAATGCTCATCATCAAAACCACTTCAACAATCTCCCCCTTTTTTATGATGACAAGACATTCATCTTTGAGGGAAATATTTTTGCAAGTAACTCCCCCTAACTCCCCCTAAGTAGGTGCGAGTACGAGTCTTGCATTTTACAGAACTATATGGTATTTGCCGAACAGAGCATAGAAGCTTCTGTCATAGAAATGATGTTCACAGAGCACCAGGCTTCTGTGATATACAGAGCGTAAATCTTCTGTATTTTAGCCCGACAAAAATGATGAGTTTTCACTTTTGCACTCCCAGTAAAGGTGACTATACAAGATCACTATTCGCCTTCTCATAGCCTTCTACACCCACATAGTTATAGAAGATTTTTCTATAACAAAAACACAGAGAGAAATACACTCCCTCAACGCAATTTCTCCCCATTTTTGTCACATAAAAAAGATAGGTGAAAGAAGGATGATTAAAAAGAGGGGATTTCTGCAGAAGGTATGACATATCGTTCATAACCAAAGTGCAAAAGGTAGGTTTAGATAGTGCAGAAGGTAAGATAGAAAGTTTAAAACCAAATTGCAAAGGGATGTGTCCACAAATGGCACTTATTACGTCAAAGCCTTTAGACCATGAAAATCAGTTTTTGGTCTAAGACACAAAAAGTTCAAGCAATACATGAGATCACTCTGTATCATCAGAAGAGTTCTCTTCAACGTTGTCGTGAAGAAACTTTTCTTGGCATTCCATCATGCGAGTAAGGTCCATTACCAGTCGCTGGAGGATGTGGATGTCTTCCCCATTTGCTACAGCTTGTTGTTGAAGTTCCTTGAGGAGAGAGTTCAAGTTCGAGGTGAGAGACCCTTCAGTAGATGATCTGGGTTGTCTCTATGCAGCAGATGTTTTAGCTACGGAGGGTCGAGCAGAAGGTGCAGCAGCATCCTTTTTGTTATAAGCTTCTCCCATATAGAAGAGCGCGAAATTCTCTTAGAGAGATGATTATTTCTAAAATAGAGATTTTAGGATTTGTATTAGGATTTTAAAGTTCCTAATGGAGATGCTTCCAATCAAGACAAATATTTATTCGTTTCTGGTTGCAACAAAAGGATTTTCTATCTATACGTAGCTCACTGGGGGAATATTTTCCAGAAAGATTTTATTGGATAATACATTATATTTCCAGATGTAATCTTTCAAATAAATGAAAGTTACTTTGAACTTTAGTTCGAATTGAGGTATGCATTTCGTTATACCTTATGTGTAGTAGAAAGCAAAATTTTACCTTCTATGATGAAGTGTACAAAGATGCGTACCTTCAGTAATGAAGTGTACAAAGATGTGTACCTTCTGTTGAAGTGTACATAGATGTGTATCTTCTGTTGTGTAGCATACAACATATTCTACACTTACAAACCATGTTGTACATTATCCCTCAAAAAATTATGTCTAAGTTCAATGTGCCTTGATCTAGAGTGATATACTGGATTCTTAGCTAGGCTTATCGCACTAGTATTATCACAATTGATCAGAATTTTTGTAAATGAATGACCATAGTCCTTAAAGTTGTTGTTTCATCCAAAGAAGTTGAGCACAGTAGCTTGCGACTGCTATATACTCGGCTTCTGCAGTGGAGAGGACAACATAAGTCTGCTTCTTGGAGAACCATAAAATCAATATATTTCCCATAAGCTGACATGTACTACTAGTACTTTTTCTGCCAACCCTACATCCTACGAAGTTTGCATCTGAGTATCCAATGATATCAAAGTTTGATTCCTTTGAATACCAAATGCCAAGGTTCACAAAACCCTGTAGATATCTAAAGATTCTCTTGACTGCTGTCATGTGGGACTCTTTAGGTGCTGATTGAAATCTAGCACAGAGACATACACTGAATAGTATGTCAGGTCTAGAAGCTGTAAAATATAGAAGAGAACATATCATGCTTCTGTAGAGCTTACTATTCACTTCTTTACCATTTTCATCCTGTATATTTGGGTATTCGTACCCATTGGTGTAGACAAAGGTTTCGTGCCTTCTAAACCGAATTTCTTCAGAAGCTGCTTAGTGCACTTTTCTTGATACAAGAACGTACCTTCTGCAGTCTGCTAAACTTGTAAGCGAAGGAAGAACGTGAGTTCTCCCATGATGCTCATCTCAAACTCACTTGTCATGAGTTTGGAGAATTCATTACAAAGCATTTCATCAGTTGATCCGAAGATAATGTCGTCGACATAAATCTGGACAACAATAAGATGATTGATTCTGTGTTTGAGAAAGAGAGTGGTATCTACTCTTCCTCTTTGGTAGCCCTTTTCAACAAGGAAGGAGCTAAGTCTTTCATACTATGCTCTAGGAGCCTGTTTAAGGCCATACAGAGCCTTGAAAAGTCTATAGACGTAGTTTATGTGCTGCGGATCCTCGAATCCAGGAGGTTGACTTACGTATGCCTCTTCTTTGATTTCTCCATTGATAAATGCACTTTTTACGTCCATTTGATACAACTTAAAGTTGTTGTAGTAGACATAGGCTAATAAAAGTCTTATTGCTTCTAGACGTGCTACAGGAGCAAAACGTGTCATCAAGTCAATACCCTCTTCTTGAGAGTACCCTTTGGCAACGAGTCGTGCTTTGTTCCTTACAATAGCACCGGACTCATTGAGTTTATTTCTAAAAAGCCATGTAGTCCCAATGATGGAACGGCTTTCAGGTTTAGGAACAAGTGTCCATACTTTGTCAATACCCTCTTCTTGAGAGTACCCTTTGGCAAGGAGTCGTGCTTTGTTCCTTACAATAGCACCGGACTCATTGAGCTTATTTCTAAAAAGCCATGTAGTCCCAATGATGGAACGGTTTTCAGGTTTAGGAATAAGTGTCCATACTTTGTTCCTTTCGAATTGATTTAGCTCTCCTTGTAGAGCAATAATCCAATCTAGATAATCAAGACCGTCATCGATTCCCTCTGGTTCTTTCTGTGAAAGAAAGGCATAGTGTTCATAGAAGTCATTTACAGAATGTCTTGTTTGTATGCCTATATTAAGATCTCCTATGACTTGGTCTATATGATGCCGTTTTTAACATAGAGCATGTGCTCTAACATCATTTTGAATATTCTAAGAAGATTCTTCAGAATTATCATTTGTTTGTTCAGGATCTTTTTGAGAATCAAGAATAGAGGATTCACCCACATCTTTTGTAGAAGGTGGATGTTCTACAAAGCCTTCTATAGGTTCTAGAGATATTACAGGTTTTGTAGTATCTTTTGTAGGTGAGTCATTAATTTTTACATTAATGGACTCCTATATAGTAGATTTCCTTTTGTTAAGGACTCTATAGGCTTTGCTAGACAGGGAATATCCTAGACAGATAGATACCTTCATCTGACTTAGCTTCAAATTTTCCTAGATTATCCTTAGAATGTCTCAAGATAAAGCATGGACTTTCAAAAGCATGAAAATAGGAAATGTTTGGTTTCCTACCCCTGTATAGTTGATAGGGAGTTTTCTCTATTATGAGTCTAAGTAGAACCCTATTAGAGATGTAGCAAGCTGTATTAACAGCTTCCGCCCAAAGGTTCTATGGAGCATTGCTCTCACAAATCATGGTTCTAGCCATGTCTATAAGTGTTCGATTTTCCTTTCTGTTACTCCATTCTGTTGAGGAGTATATGGTGCAGAGAAGTTGTGATCGATACCATGTTCGTCACATAAGGTAGCGAAATCGTGGTTTTCAAACTCAGTACCATGATCCGTCCTTATAGCTTTAACAGAAGATCCAATTTCATTCTGTAATTTCTTAGTGAGCTTTATGAAACTTTCAAAAGCATCACTTTTGTGAATTAGAAATTTAACCCACGTGTATCTAGAGTAGTCATCTACTACAACTAGACAATATCTTCTACCACCAATACTTTGAACTCTAGTAGGACCAAATAGATCCATATGTAGAAGTTCTTGAGGTTGAGTAGTAGAAACTTCATTCTTAAACTTGAATGAAGATTTTGTTTGTTTTCCAAGTGAACATGCTTCACAGAAGTTGTCTTGCTCGAATATGATGTTAGGTAAACCTTTTACCAACTCTTTTATCGCAAGCTTGGATAACAATTTGAAGTTGGAATGTCCCAACCTTCTATGCCACAGATGGTTATCATCTTTGATAGACAGAAGGCAGCTTTCTTTAACACATAAGCTCTCTTGTGTCAAGGTGTAGATGTTCCTTTTTCGATTTTCAATGTAGTGGACTTCATTATTTAGGATACCAGAACACTTATCTTGATCAAAAGTTATTGTATACCCTTTGTCACAAAGGTGGCTAATGCTCAGCATATTATGTTTAAGTTCTGCGACTAACAGAACCTCATCTATAACCATGGTATTGGGACTTCCAATGGTTCCTTTACCGATGACAGAGCCTTTGCTATTGTCACCAAATTTAACAGACCTGCCATTTTGTAGAGTCAGTTGAGAAAATTTTGATGGATCTCCGGTCATGTGCCTAGAGCATCCGCTATCCAGATACCATTCACTTTCAACGGCTTCTGTTTGAAAGCAGGTATGAATTTTATTTGAGTTTCTGTGTGAGCGGTGAGGCACATTAGTGCTTCTTCTTCCTCATTATCAGAATCATTAAGATCAACCCAAGCAACCATTGCTTTCTTGGACTTATACTGTGAAGAAGGTTTTTCCTTCTCTTTAAGTAAATGACATTCTGTTTTGTAGTGCCTATTCTTTTTACATTCAAAACAGATGATCAACTTAGGATCAAATTTCTTATCACAATTCTGGCTTATCTTATTGAAGCGTTTCTTGGTGGCGAACCACGGAAGACGTTTAGCTATCATTGCAAGTTCATCATCCGAGTCAGCTTCTACTTCTTCATCAAAACCTTCTCTGGGTTCTTCTGATGCTCTAAAAGCTATTGCTCTCTTTGTATCAGACTAAGAGGATCTTTGCATCTCATATGATATTAAGGAGCTCATTAACCGGTCTAGCCGAAGAGTAGAAAGATTTTAAGCTTCCTCTATAGCCGTTTTCTTGGCTTCCCAAGATTTGAATAGAGCACGCAGAACCTTTCGAACTAGGTCAGAATTTGTATGATGTTTGCCTAAGTGTGTTAAGGCATCAACTAGAAGGTTGAGTCTCTGGAACATCTGTTCTACAGGTTCATCAGCCTTCATAGTAAAATTTTTGTATTGATGAATTAAGAAATTCATCTTAGTTTCTTTTATCTCAGATTTCCTTGCCCGAAGTGCAAGTAGAAACTTTCACAAATTCACTTTCAGACATAGCACTAAACATTAGAAACTGTGCCGTCTTAGTTAGTCGTTTGATCTTGAGGTATTCACGTATGGGATGACCACCTCGATCATTTTGTTGATTCTCTGGTATAGAAGGTGGACCATCTTCTATATAGGGCCATAAGTCATAGTCAATAGTATCTACGAATGCACTCATTCGAATTTTCCAATAGGCAAAATTTTTATCATAAAAAATGGGAGGATTCCCAACATGTGGTTTTGGTACATGATAATTATCAGCCGTTAGTTCAATTCGTATAGAGTGTTACACTTCTATAGAACAGAACGGTGACGATTATTGTATAGAACCTCAACAAGCAAAAAACTTCTGCCGGGTAGAAACCTTATAACAGAGCGTAAGCTTCTGTTGAGTAGCAGTTAGATTCTGGTAGAGCGTAAGATTCTACAGAATAATAACAAATGAATTTTCATAGAGCTTAAACCTTCTGCAGAATAAATTTGGTTTTTTAGGTAGTCAAGTTACTGAAAACCAGAACAAGAATACCAATTGAAATAATCCAAATAGATTCAGATGAAATATGGTCATATAATAATCACAGAGACAAAAGCTTCTGTAGAGTAGAACGTATAGCTGGTACGAGCTTTTGTGGATCTACAATAAGCGGTTAAGCTATTGTTGGAACCCGCTCTGATATCAATTGTTACACTAAGAGGGGGTGAATTAGTGTTAAAGCCAAATTAAGGATTTTAAACTCTTTTTCGACAAATCCCGCAACGGAAGAAAGCTTATGTAAAACAGAACCTTAGAGACAAGTTTCTGTAAAACAGAACGTACGAATGTGATTGCGATTTGTTTGATGCACGCAAGACTTTTATAGTGGTTCAGCAACTTGCTTACATCTACTCTTCACCCAGAATTTGGATGGTTTTCACTCAAACTTAATTTCGTAACAATTACAGAAGGTGATCAATAATAGACCGTTTATAGCATAGACCAGAAGGTTCTGCACCATAGAAGACTAAGTGGTAAAGCACAGACTAGAAGGTTCTGTACTATAGTGACTGAATTGTGTAAAACAGACCAGAAGGTTCTGTACCGTATGTCAATCCTCTACAGACCCAAAGATTCTGTATCAGAAATGACTTGGTTTAGAAGGTTTTATACCATATGTCAATCCTCTACAGACTCGAAGATTTTATATCAGAAATGACTTGGTTTTACAGCTCAGATCATAAGATTATGTACCAAAAATGTCAACCTTCTACAGTACAGACCAAAAAGTTATGCACTACAGATGACTGATTTTCAAAGCACAGATCGTATGGTTCTGTACTATAGTGACTCGTTGCACACGTTAATTTGACTAACAAAAGTAACCAATGCGCAATCCCCTTAAGGACAACGACTTCGTGGCGTACTACACGCGAGCACATAGCGAACCCTACGCAAGTCATCCCCTGTCCAAGGATGGATTTTTCCTTTGGTGACTCCACACGACCTGCACGATCTCCTCGTGATAGCGACTACGTGACGAACTCCACGCAAGCACGTAGTAAACCCCGTGCAAGCACGCGACAAACCCCACGCAAGCAGACAACAACCTCTGTCCTAGGTTCCTGCACATAGAACGTTACACTACATAAGCTGGTTAGTCCCTCACCTTCTGTGCTCCCGGGGTTCTGCCCTCTCTCCGGCCCACTGCACGTTGGCCACGCCAGCCTCCAGCCGCGCTTCCCACCAACGTCTCCCGTAGCTTTCAACCAAGTCCCTCGTGGTCCCGGAGTCACTTTCCTAAAAGATTTCACCAACGATGCAGCCTTCTGCAGCTCACGTTCCTCGTGTGTGACTAACTCAACTAGAACCGACGAAAAATTACAAGCTCCAACGTCTGACCAATGTATCGAGTGTTTTGTGTTTTTTACAATGACAACCGGATGCCTATTTATATATATTACAAAAACGCTAAGTATAGAAGGTATAATTGACATATATAGCTTTTACACTTAGATGGAAAACGAATAAATCAATGATATTAATTTCCTTAATAGTCAAATGACATCTCTCATTGGTAAGCATTCGTTGGGGATGAGATCTGACCAAGATAAATTGATTTCATCAACTCTCCATGGATAACCGTTGCAGAAGTTTACAGATTACGATAACCTTCTATGTATGAAAATAATTAAAATTAACTTCCATGCTTTTTTTGTCAGATTCATTCGATTCTCTTGATGAATCTGGACAAATAGCACATTTTTATTAACCAAAAAAGAATTAAGAATGAAAGGTGCGTTCATATGACATATAGTCAATTATGTATAACCTTCCATAAATAGATAATTTATTTTCTTCAATTGAAAATATATTATTATCCTTATTTTTTTGGTAACCAAATCATTTGATTTCGATCATATAATTGTCCTGATCATATTGGATAATTCGCATGGAATATTTTCACTTAATTTCGTAATTAATTATTAATTATAAAATATTTCATTACAGAAGGTTCTCATCCGGAGTAGATCCTGTAGTATAGAGGGTTGACTTCTGTTTTACAAAAGTTCAATTATCATCGTCAAAACGACTTCAAACGAATGGTTAAATCGTGGTAAGTGTGACCGTGGCTTTGTAATAGGATGGTAGAAAATGCTGTCCCTTATAAAGCGTTGGTGTGGGTGAATTGTGGCGGTTTTGCATATACATACGCCATACACATCCTTTGGGAATTAGTGGGTATTTCCATAGTCCTTTTGTTCCTTCTCCATGTAAGACGCTTTATGAAGGATTATTCAACAGTGTCTACTTTCCGATTCCGGTTACACGATGGAGTGGCTTAAGAAAGACAGCTTATTGTCGATCGTTTACGTGTGAACTTTCACAATGATTCCCTTGATACCCATCTCTTGTACATTGCACTGCATTCTTTGGGCTTGTATTCAGGAGCTGTGTGCCCTCCTCCCTGCATTGAAACATACATAGTAATCTTCCATGAAAACCCCTCGGCCGTATCTAGTTAATATTTGATGATGCGTAGTATGCGGATTAGAGTTCTCGCCTTCACTGTCGCAAATGTCATATTGTTGGAGTAAGTCCTCGTGTATCTGCGATCAAGAGAGTGATTCGTTTATCATGCTTTTACGAAAGTCTTTGGCTATTATGGAGAGTTTAAATTTGCTTTACCCGCCAACTTGACCTTCGACAACCCATGAACGCCAATCATCAACAATTGAATAGTTCAGAGATCGTATCCATGCTTGAGTGCCAAGGAAGGGTATGATCATGTCGTGATCGCCACTGTCAGTGTTGAAGTTAATAGATGTCACGGTTGTGCTCGAAGGTATACTGGAAGGAGAGGCATTGAAATTATGTTTTGCGTCTCAAAACCCTGAGGGAGACTCGCACCTGTATATCAGAGACCGGATGTCCTCCTGGCTGAGTTCCACGTGATGCTGAAGGACGGACGGGATGTCATTCGTATACTTAAATCTGGTGCTGCACCGTTCCCAGCTGCCTATGCTTCCCTGAAATTGAGTTCACAGGTCAGACAAGGTCTCTCCGACGCGAGCAGGAACCATAAAATTCTCGGGGCAAATACCTCTCTTATATGAAGTGCGTCTCGCACGCGGATATTGTTGCTCCATGTATAGGAGAAGGTATATTGGTATGTCTTATTCAAACAAGAGATTAAATCACACAAAAACCATTGCTGCATTTTTTGCTGTACTAACTCTTACCGATATAGGCAAAACAAGAACGTTAAGGAATTACCCTGCAGCTTAAGGCGGAGGGGACCTTGATGAGGAAGTTTTTCTCAAGGAGATCTCTCCGGTTACGATATATCTCCGCCGAAGGTTGTCTCAATGCAAATCCACACAAGGGCTCCAGGATTTGAGCAAACTGAATCCCTGAAACACTCTGAAGAATTCTTTCGGCAGAATATGTCAGTGATCGTTCGAAACAGACAGGTTCTGTGTAATCCAGAGAGATTCTGAACCTGGCGATAAGCAGCTAGGTCGTCCGAGCACTGTTGGCTGACGAATTCCTTCCCCAGATAATTTCCTTTGCAATTTTCCCTCAACGACTGCATCGAGAAATGATATTAATCTAACACAAACTATCAATAAATCAGATATATTGATAGATAGACAGATCGTTGTTACTACCTGATAGAGCTCGTCAGAGATGAGCCCCATTCCATGAGCGAACGGTATCGCTGCATTGCTGTCGGTAGCCGAATCCGTGACGGGGTTACCAAGTACATAACCCTGAAAGAAATCTCGGGATGCGTTACAGAATGGATTTATAATCCCTACCCTAACTGCCATCCACGATGGTCTAGACAAGGCACAGACCTGAATGTTTGTGAATGGTTTCTCGCCGGCCACGTTTCCTGCAGCACCGCCGAAGTTTAAAACTAAGCTTTGCTCCAAGAATTAACGAGATGGATTTGGCATTGCTATGGCAGAAGTTCGTTCAGTTACCATTGATGATCTCTTGAACAAGGACTGGGATGATAAAGCCCGAGTACGAATCTCCACCAATGTAAACTTCGTTGGGAAGGAAATCCGGATGCTGAATCAGCCACTGCAACTCCCACTAACTTCATCAGATAAATCCAGGGGATACGAGAAGCTGATGGAGGCTAAACGTGGATTCATCACCTTCCTCAGAAACTGGTGGAGATCACTAATTTGTTTCCTATCTCCTGTCTGATAGGCCGACTCATTCTCCGCATATGAGAATCCAGTCCCGACTGGGGAGTCCACGAATATGATGCTGGATGCCTGGGAATCGAAGCTGGTTTGCTCAATCATCCATGAGCATGAATACACAACCATCTAAGGATCGTACAGAAAGTATATTAGTTCGACCTTCGTCCACGAATCCTGATTCACTACTAGCTCCGGAAAGCTGCCCCCATAGTCCTTAATCTTGAAATTCAAGGGGCCTGTGGAAGAAACTCTGGAGATTACAGCATCACCCGCCTTATAGTCAGAGGTCTCCTGCAGAGAACTGACCTATTTCGTAGATAAGCCCGGATAAAGCCGAGCAACCCGGGCCGCCCGTCAGCCAAAGCAGGATGGGATCTCTCTCCGGATCCCTCTCAGACTTGATGAAGTAATAAAACAGCTGGATCTGTTCTTCCTCCCCCACGCCCACGTACCTAAATCCATCACATCCACACAATTCGGAGTGATATACGAGAGTTATATCAGGGAACCTGCATTACCATCACGACAATCAAGATAAACTGACCCGGTTTCCAGTTCGAAGGGAAGAGGACCCTCAAGACCTGGAAGGTACTCAATGACCGCGCCAGTGCATGCCTGCCGTAAGAAACCCTGCAATACTACTACTCCTACAACAACAACAACAAGAAGCAACGACTTATGGTAAAGGAAGCTCGAACTGGCCATTACGATTTACGTTGAACCCGAAGATTGTCTTTCGGTTAGTAAATGATTGATCACAGTCTCTTTTGTCCCGATGGACATAAATAACAATAATTGAACTGAATTGAATCGGGTCAAATGGGATGAAAGATAAGAAATATGAGGTCGAGCATTCTGCTTTTGGGAATTTTGCATAGATTCGATGCCTACACTTCTAATGCAGACAACAACGTCCCCCTCCTGTCTGTCTGTCTTCATCTTGTTTGGGCTTTTCGTCTGGAACTCTGCAAGCACCAAACCAAAGTCGCGATCTCTGTGCGTTGTCTCAAATGGAAATGCAGGGCTGGTACGAAATAAAGTTCGAGCCAAATGCATCCAAACGGTCGTGCTTCCACGGCTCAGGAAGAGCATCATATCTCATCTGCTTTCCAATTAATTTAACGCCCTTGGCTCCAGGTTATTACTATTTCCCTACTACAGAGGCCTGCAATCGAGTTAGCGCAACAGCTAATGCCGGACGGTTGCAGGTCGTGGAAATTTAGCTCTATGGCATCGGACGAGTAACATAATCTCGTACCGGCTGCCGTGATGAACCCGGTGCCGATTTCCCAGTCGAGTCGATCGCGATGTTATTAATATTGGGAAGAAAAAACAGAATGTTAGAATATCGGATCTCCAAACCCAATTCGCGGGTTCACTGGCGCCTTTTTTGGGTTAAATCGACCACACGACCCACGTATGGGTACCGAGCTTTGATACCATATTAAAATATCGAGCCGGCCATATGTCGAGGCCAGTAAGTCCAGCGAGGTTTCTCTTTAAAATCAATTGACTGTTAACCCGCTAAGTTATAAATACTAGACCAGACTCTCCAAAGTGTGATTGTGTTTGTTGTAGGACAGGAAAAAATATATATATATATAGGTAAAAGTAACTATCGCAGCTTTTGACTAAATAAAAAATCAATGGTTTCGAGAAATCAGAACAAGGAACTCCTGTTCCCAGCCGAGAAACTCCGACTCTTAAACCGCAGGCCGACCCCGTTCATGTTCCCGACATGGCCACCGCCATCTACAGTGCCACAGGATGCATCTGATCCAGCCTCGTCAAACGCCCTGTCCTCGTCGATCCTTCCCATGACGAGGCTGCAACTCTTGGGAAGTGGCAGAATCCCCCCACGACCCTCGGTCCCTCCCGGCAGCACCTTCTCCTGTAGGGACAGAACGTACCTGTCGTCCCTCGACAAGAACCTGACGGACGCCGTGCGCACGAGCTCCATAAAGTCGTCGTCGTAGCCCTTGAACCTGGACGAAGGACCGCCGGAGCTGAAACTCCTGGGGAGGGGGAGAAGGTCGTGGCGGGGGCAGGAAACGTAGGGATGGGTTACGCGGGAGGAGCAGGTGGTGAGGGTGGAGACGTAAATGTCCCTGGCCTTGGCGAGGATCCTAGAGGGGAAGGTTATGACATGGACCAACTTGCTCCACTTCTTGCTGCTGCTGCTGCTGCCGCCGCCGTTGTTGTTGGCGGAGGACTCCATCTCTAAAAAGAAAGAACAACGTCGTGGTCGTCTTCGGATCCGACCAACTACTAGCGTTGTTTCAGAGAGAAATGGTCGTGCGTGGTGGGGGTTCGGATTAGAAAGGGATTGTTGGGGATTTGGTCTATAAGATGTGGATTAAATTAAATTATTGGTCTTAATTGGGTTAGGTTAGGCGCAATTTGGACCGACTCACATTTTATTTTATGAATAAGGAAGATTCTATTCCTCGTCTTTTCCGCCGAATATCAAAAGGGCGTGTTAGAATTTCTTCTCTTAAAAGAATTTAAGCTTGTCATTTTTCTTTTTAATGTTTCTTCAAAATTTCATCCCTCCATCGAAACTAATAAAAGAATATCGGAAAGAGAGTCGTGTTTGTGTGGGTGGACGATACAGTGGACTCCTCCTTCCAAATGCCTCGGTTTTATGCCAGAAGATTTTTTTTTTTCTTTTTCTTTTTAAAAGGGTAGACGAGCACCCCATGAGCGATGACAAAAAAAGTCCAGTGTATAATAATGAGACGCATTACAAATTTGAAATGACTTGCACTTGCAATATAGGTTTGAAATTGTTTTAGTACGTGATTGGTTTTGCTTTCTCCTCCTCCCCCACCCTGTTAATATATCTCCCAATTGTTCATATAAAAGGCTACCTTATCCACCCTCCACATTCAGAAATAACTTACATTTCCGCGATCTGGCTCTCTACCTTACATATATATCTAGAAAGCTTCCATTAGACTAAGTAAGTGCAACCACTCGATATAATTACGAGTCATCCCTCTCGGCCCCATGGGGCGGTGCTGTCGACTAGATGCTGATTGTTAGAAAAGAGCAGAGGAGCTCGGAGAGCAATCTGTGGCTTCTCCCCAATGCAGAAGTCTTCGGTGGGAGAAATGTGCTCGTTGTCGCCCTAAAGAGGAATTACACGGCTCTTGACATGGTGAGGTTTCTTGAAGACATCGGGTTTCCTGAAGGAGTTCATCCGTACAGCTCTCGGATATCGCCTCTGACTGCAAAACTGGTGGCGCTCCGGAGGTTCCAGTCACTTGCATAGTTGGTTCAGGTGTCAAGACGGCAGATGCCTTGTTTTACAACAATAATGGATTCGATGAAGGACCAGAGATCGTCCACGGAGATGGTGACGGAATGGTCAATGTGGTTAGCCTGTTGGCACTGGAATCGTTGTGGAAAGGAAATGAGAATGAGCCGCTTAAAGTGATCGTGCTTTCCTGTGTCACTCACACGTCGATACTGAGACGGAAATGCGCTGGAGACAAGTCCTTGATATAAACACACACACACACGGAGACACGAGTTAAGATTTTGTGAGCCCCGGAAACATGGGTGTGACGACGGGGGAGGATGACAACGATGGGGACTGAATGAAGGAATCTGTGTTATGCTGAAACTACTAATGATTCCGAGGATTGTCGGAAAAAATAATGAATTCATGTCTGCAATATTTGCATCATTACATCATTCCATGTATCAATCGGCCCAGGCAGGCACCAATGTAGGCAGTCATTCTGAACCCTGGCATCCTTACCCTTCTCAAATGGATGGGATCGCATGTACGGGCCTGGATGCCCATCCGGCCTCATCAACGAAAGGCTCATCACGTCGAGCAACTTGAGATTTATCCCGTTTCGGTTGGCTTCCTCGGCTGCTTTGTCAAACTCCTCGAGTTCAGTTTCATGAAGCATCCTGCCAAGTGCTTTCAACTCGACCTCGTCCTCTCTGCTCGGTTCAGTTCTTTCGCACGTCCCGCCATGGTTCCACTCAGCATTCTCGAAATGGTCAGGGGATGAGGTACGGTAGAACACCTGGCCCCTGTGGCCCGATTTTGTTATGAATTTGAATACTCGGCTGAGGGAGATCCTGTACGCATAATCAAACCCCATATCCGTGACATTTCTTCTACTTCTATCACACCTATGGCAACCGACGGCAAGATCATTCTCGAAGTACACTGAATACTTCGAGTACCATGCCCCGGTAGATATTACCACATAGTCCCAGGTTGGAAACGCACTCGTCCAATTCGTATCGAGCCTGTCGAGATGTAGCTCCACTTCCGAACTGGAAACCCCGTGATTGTCCTCGAAAACGGCAGCCTTCATCAGGAAAGGCGACCACACTATGGAGAGGCTGAAATTGTGCGAGTGGAATAGCCACCTCATCGACTTGTATTCGTCATCGTGGTACGTTTCCCTCGGTTCTTCAACCTAAAATTCAAACTCCTTGTCATCGAATTGCTCCCCCTGCCAAATCACGAAACCCGAAGGCACAGATCTCGACTTACACTCGAAAGGATGCAGAGCAAGGACTGCGCGTGGTTCCGAGATATTGAATCTCCCACCAATGCCAAGCTCTTGTCCCTCATGATCCTAAGAAATCTCCTTGCATCCAATCTCGGCAACTCGCATTCCCGAGGCGACCACCTCCAGTAGAGGTACCCCGAATCCGGCCTCCCGTTGCTAACACAGTTCTGATTGCTCTGAATGAAGGAGCAGCTGTTCGTGTACAACAGATGCGAAGAAGGATCGGGAACCCAATTTCCCCTCGAAAGATCGCAGCTCCCTGGAAAAACGCACAAGTCAGGATCCAAACACACACCGTCCGCATCACTCAGCAGAACTCCCAATACCTCGGGGAGGAGTCGGAACTAGGACAGCATTGGTTGACGACGTGAGGACTACGTTCTCCGGAACAGGTGTCTGGATACGACGATGTGAGGACTTGACAGACTGGGAGAAAACGAACCAGGACACGAAAGAACCGAGTAACAGGACGGCTAAAGCCGCAAACTTGCCCATCAGCAAAGTTCTCCCTTTGGCCTTCATGATGAGTGAATTTTATTGTTCTATTCGTAACTTGTGATTCAATCTAAGGATTGGATTCGGGTCAAAAGGGAGTCTTGCGGGACTACAAAGGAAAAGAAGAAGAAGAAGAAGAAGGAGGAGGGAGGAGATCTCTCTAGTCTTGATCCAAGCATTCCTGCGTGATTATTGGTTCGCTAAACTCCAAAAACACTTTGGGAGTCACGGGGGAACTAACCATTTGCAAATCAAGACTTTAATAATAATTATTATCACTATTGGACTGACTTGGAATATGATAAAGAATTCAAAGACGAAATTGGAAAGTGAGGCGGGCGACCGTTCGGTAAGACAGATGTGAAATGACGGGAATGCCCCTGCAACACCTTCACCTGTCTTCCCGCGCTGCCCGAAACGGCCATCATCCCCCGCACCGGATCCACACCCTTAACCCTGTCTCTTATACACATCTAGATGTGTATAAGAGACAGGTAATGATCGAAACCCCGTCCTTCCCAACATCAGCGATCGGACTCCCCGAGTAAAACCCTAATTTCTTGCTGTCGGCGGCGGTGGTGGAAGCGATGATCGGTGGAGATGGAGGAGAGACGCCTTCCAGGTGGAAGATTCCGCCCTTTTCTTTTTCGTGGATTCCTTTGGTTGATTTTCTCCTGCGTATGTCCACGATCGGCGGCAATGTTTGGATTTTTTTTGTTGGCTATTCGAATTGGTGAATTTGTTGATCCTGTTGGTAGTGATTTGCGGCTGGTTTTGTCCTTCTAGGTCTGAGTTGCTTAGCATGGTCAAGAAGCACTCGAGCTCACTAGGCAGGACGATCTTGGACGAGCAAGACTCTACGGATGTTGAGATGGACTCAAGGTTCTGGCACGACGTCTTCAACTTGTATTTCATCCGTGGGAAGGAGTCCCATGCGAAGCAAGACGACGACATTATATTTTTCGTCAGGAAATTGGTACCCGCGTTTTGCCTATCTGTTTGCTTTTTTTTTTTCTTTTGCTATCTCGGGATTCCAGACTCTGATACTTCTTTGCCATTGCATGTCTCAGAGCTCATATAAGGATCAAATCAACGATAATCGGGAGGGTGCCTCTCCGTACTTTGTTCGCAGGTGGGCTCCTGAGGTAAAGCGCCAGGGATATGCCTGTTTGTGCTTTTAGCTCCTTTGTTGTTCATTGCATCAACCATGGATACTGTGCCATCATTCTGTCATCCTAGTGTTTTATATTCTCCTATGACAGTAGCTATAGTCTTTGAGTATCAGAATTGCATAAGGTTCTTGCATTGATTACAAAGTGGCCATCTTTTATAAATGAAGATACGGTTGATGTTTGGTTTCATAACCTTTCCATAATAATATAAAGGGTGTCGGTAAAATAATTTATGTAAGATTCTTTGTGTTCTAGTCCGTTTCTTGTCTCCAGATCAATAGGGCAACTTGTGCTTTAAATTTACGCAGCTTGAGGTTTCTCTTGTGCTGCATTTCTTCTTTTTTTTTTATGTTCTGACTTGTTTTAGCTGTGGTCAAGCCCATGATACTCCCGCCCTTACAAATACTGGTGATCAAGAAAACCAACTTCTGATCTAAATGTTTTGATCTTTGCCTACAAATATTATTCTATTTTATGAATTTTTATGCTATATTATTCTGTACCATGGTTATAGAAGTAACGTTTTTTTCTTCACAGTTGGATAAGCTACTCGGTGACGTGTCAAATGATGTCGACTGGAGGCGGTCTTTTTACTTGAATCTGATTGCTCACACATCCTTTTCAGTAACTGTCGCAATTTGCAGGCAAGTTTTCTATTCTGCTCGTGTACTTTTGTTCATGGGCATTTTTGTCTTTTAATCGCAATAAGTCAATTTCTCAAATACAATTTTGTGTGCTTATAGCTATCACATATTGCATTCAACCTATCATTGTCAATGCATGTTGCTATTTGCTAATTCTCGAAAGAAGAACCTAGCTGATTCTTGAAAGGAGCTACTTAAATTCCATGTCAAAGTGTTCGTGGATGGTTTTCTTTAGGGCTTAAGGATCCCTACACTTGATTATTTCGTTTCTAAGAGTTCTCTTTACTTTCAGCCATGAAGTCCTCTGCAATCATCCAGCACGTCAAGACCCTTCTCTGTCTCCTATTTATAAGGTAAATTTATGCCAAAGCCCGAATAACAATTTTTATTGATGAAGAATCTTTTCTTCAGAGATTATAAGAAAGGATGGTTGGACAGATTATTAATATGGTGTTTATCTTTGGGAGAAATCAAGTAAAAGTTGCCAATGGTTCAATCCTGGAACTTGCTAATTCAATTTAAGAGCTGCCCCATTTGATAGGTTGTAAAGGTGGTTTATGCTTCTCCAAGTCGTATCAATTTTCATTTGGATGCGAAGAAGGCAGGCTCTTTGTGCTCTTCTCTTCTCTGATTTCATGGTCATTTTGGCCTTAGTGTATCCTTACAGTGCTACTGTCATATCTAGGAAATAGAGACAACACCAGCATATCCAGATATCTGCTTTGCAGTGGATGATTTCGACTCTACTTTTGATGCAGTGGTGAGGCTGTCTTTCAGCTTTTGGCAAATGTAGTTTGACTTTTGTTCATTTCTTTGTTGGCTTGCATTAGTCTTATCTGATGTATGTTTATACCTTAGGAGGTATGACCACTATTGACTCCTTTGTAATAATTCTCCACGTGTCTAGACATTGTTGCTTGTCGAGCCCCATTTCCATGTGATTATTAGCTGAATGGTATATGGGAGCATACAATGCACTCGGATGCTTCACTCGGAATTTTCTGTTGGCCTTGATGCTATCAATTTCTTGATTTGGATATCTACCTTCTGCAGTTTTTCTTTGTGCCTTAAGTTTATGACTGATGCTGAATGATATGTCCAGAGCCTTGTTGAATTAACTCCTACTATATGTAATATATAAATACAAGATTGTGAACATAACCAGGTTGTAGCATAAAGAACCAGAGAAATTATCGTCAATTGGTTATCTTGCTTTGACTTGCATTGGTGAGAAGATTCTAACCTGTCTTTGTTGCACATGTAGGTGTTGTCTTCAACCGATCATTGTTATTGTGTGCTTCTTAATGTCCATGATGGAGCAGCATTTCCTTCCCCAAGGGAACAAAAGGATTGCAGTTCTACTAGCAATTCACCTTTACAAGTTGATACAGGATCTGGAACTTCTATCAGCAGTAAGGTTTGGGGTTACAGATTTGCGCATCATCGGTTTTTTCATATACTCAAAGAATCCCTATTTGTAGTGATTCTGTACCTAGTCAAGGATGCTACTGCCTGTCAAGGATGAAGGTTATGTGGCTCTTGTAAATTGCATAAGTGTGGAAAAATCCCCTTGGATTTTAAATAGAAGTTTTTGTTGACCAATACCTAATTTTAAAATGGGAATCTTTCTTTTGTGAATTATGAGGTAGACTACCAATGTTTGGTTGTCTATTTGCTAATATGAGATATGACTATAATGTGTTGTGACTTGCTTATCTGCTGATATGATGAATTTTGACATTTGCACTCTACTATCACAATAGCCTAGTCGAAAATTTTCAGAAGGGATATTCAATAGCACATGAAAATTTCTTGAGGTTGGTCAAGCAGAAGTAACTCAGTACTGCCCTTCTTTTGGGGTGCAGATTACCATTTTCTCGGGATTCGTCAGCTACCACATGGTTAGAGAAGCATATATTGGTAATTGAGAGATCTCCTGGTTGGATTGGTTTATTTTTGGAAATTTCAGTAACGGTTTGAGGAGTGCGTAGTTAACTCCTGGCCAAGATTTTCATTTTGCCCTGTTTATGACTGACTGTTGTTATCTTGCTGTTGTTAAACTTAAAGACAAGTTGTATCCCTCCCCAAAGAGCGGTACAACATTTTTGCCTTTTAATTACTGGAGCCGTCTACTGGAAAGAGTTCATGTAAAAATTGGTTTCTATGACTTATATTATGTTCCAAGCAATTGGGTCTCTGATTGACTTACATTTGGGAAAAGGAAAATGTATATAGTATCATGTTCTCATTTTTCTTATATTATCATTTTTCCGAAAATACTCCGGCTCTTATCATCTGCAGAATGCTATCTGTTGCTTAACCAATCTAAATACAATATTATTTAAGTTTAGTAACTTTACCAATTTGAGAATTTGCTTGTCTGCTTATCGTGCATGTGTTCTTATGAGGGCTAGTTTTTTTTCTGATTGTTTTCCTGATGCCTTATCTGTGTTGCATAGTGTTTTATATTACTTCGTTCTAACCTGACAACTGGCAACATCCCAGCTGGAAAGTCTCATTTTTCGAGCATTTGGTCGCCTGGCTCCCCTGGAAAAACAGATAGACTCTACATGAAAGGTCCGGGAGGGCGTGGTGAAGTCGAAGTCGCTGTGGCTGGTGTTGTTGGTCAGTTTTTTTTTTTTCATTTTTGTGGTATGATGATACATCATATTACTGGTTCTGATTATATTTTTAACACTTTGATGTTGAAATAACAGATCAGAGCAATGACGACGAGGGCCCTTTTTCACCAGTTATGGTTTCTAAGAGAGGATTTGGTGTTGGCACGATATTCCGCAAAGCCGTGGCCGTTGCAAATGTGGCAGCAAGACATGCATATGCAGCAGCATCTGCTAGTTCAAGTCACAATGATGAGATGATCCCCCTCAAATGCTGTTTGATGTCCATTTCTCTGCCATGGGAACACATTGCTTATGATCTTTTATATAAGGTAAGACAGAATTTACAGATTGGGATCTTTATCACTACTTGCTAGACCCATAAATGTCCAGTCCATTTCCTCTTCAGGTCGCCATTTCCGTTCTTGCATGCTAAGGTCACTCCCATTGGAAAACGTTAGTTTGACAGCTCTGAGAACACTCTGCATCTTTTTGTAATGTTGTTCTGTACTCACCTCGCAGGGAAATCCTCCAGTAAATTTATGAGGAATCGATCATCCTTTCAAGAACGCCTGGGAAACTTTCAGGGTAAGGCCTGGTCAAGGGTGAGAATCTGCTTCCTCTGTTATGTAGTCGTCAAATTTAGTTTCTTTTTCTGCATTTGAGTGCCTTTGATGTGTTTAGTGAGAAAGTAAGCTGCTAACAATGCACGGATAGTGTCAAGCTCCCGTGTTGTCACGTTAAATGGAAGGGGCAGTCATTGTCTAAGGGAATAGATTCAAAAGAAGGGAAGAATTTGTTCAGATATAAATCAAGTTTAAGTCAAACCTGTCCCAGTTGGTGTAATTGAAACATATATTTAAGCATGGAATGGGGTTTCTTGTGGTGTCATCTTAGAGAAGAAATGCAACTTTAGCTTAGTGCATTCTTCTTTGGATATTCTCATCAGCATTAGTTGTTTGTTAAGTAGTCTGGAATTATCACGTAGATCATAGTGTTGGATATTTCAATTATTGGAGATTGTAAGAAAGACATGAACAGTTAGGTTAGTTTCGGTGGCCTCTGTGGTCGGGTTTATCTGGCTATTAGTACTCAGCTAGTTCTGGCAGACCTCATAATGCATTTATTCATTTGTCTGTGAAAAATCAAGACCTGTCATGTCAAGATTTAGCATATGACAGTGTGAATTTTATGACTTGTGGTGCACCTAGTCCCTCACAGAGATGGTAGCGCAGTTGGAGCCTTGGATAGAGACCACCACTGACCAGATAGTTTTATTTATATTTTTAATTAGAGTGGCTGCTATATCATGCAGTTGGAGTTTCATTTATTCCTAGTTATGTCTACTTTGTCGGAGATTCCCCGATACAACTTTGCGCCGAATTGGGCAAGAATTGTTAATTTAACCGAGGTCTACTCTGCGGAATAGATTAGTGAGTTTTCTAGAGGAAACAAACAGTATCTAGCAGAAGCAGTTGAAGGGGGGTTGTGCTTTTTCTAAGGTAACCGAAGAGCACATGTACCCCAACTCAGGAATCTCTCTCTCTGTCTTTAACTTACTCTTTTTTTTTTCACTACAATTAAAGTTTTGGGGGTTGGGGGAGAGCAAATCTTTGTTTACATGGTGTTTGCTTTTTTTTCGCCGCACGGAGAAAGGGTGAGAGAGAGAAACCCCCCCATGTGAGCCTCCACGAAGCTGACATATTCTTTTGTAGACTGTGGGCTTTATCCTTTGGCAATGTTAATTGTCTATTGGTTCTCATCACGTATGATTGAGGGAATTTCTTCTGGCTTTAAAGTTGGGCTTTGAACATGCAGGAAGAAAGGAAGTAAAAGGGGTACAAAACCCAACTGCCAATCAAAGAAAAAAGTTGGGGAATGGAGATTACCAATCGAGTGAAACTGCCCCCACTTTAAATTCTTTGGCTTCAGGAAAAAAAAAGTTGATTTTGTTTGCGTGGTTGGATCGTGTTCGCCTACAAACGGCAAGTTAAACTATCTTTTGTGATGTTTATTCTGCGTGGGATCCCTCTCCCATGCAGAACGAATCAAATGGGTAAAATATAGGCAAAGTAAATGATCGTGTTTGGAGATGCAAAATGTTGTTCTTTGAAGGAGAATATTCTTGGTAAAGATTTTGTCAAAGTGCAAGTGTAACTCGTCGTCTGTTAGAATGAATTTTGAGACAGTTCATGTGGGGGTGGTAACGAACCCCCCATTTGCTTTTATGTAATTTGGTCACGTAACAACATCATCTGGTGTTGTTCCCCCCCCTTTCCCCCGAGTTCTTTTCTTTTCTTCCCGTGACTTATCTTGTCTTCAAATTATCTCCTTTTCTTTCCTTCTTTCTTTCTCTCTTTGTTTTTTTTTTCTTTTAATTTTGAATCCAAGTCATCTTCCGTTTTTCTGTCCCGGTGTTTTAGGTTCAGTTCATGTGTGACAAAGGACTTTTTAATCACGTAAAAGAAAAGAGAATGTGTGTGTGTTTGTTTTTTTTTTTTTNTTTTTTTTTTTTTACTATTCTCCATCACTAGGCCAGGCCGTCAACGTCGTCTTTGTTGGGTTAATGATTCTTCTGAATTAAGCTAAGTTGTGTACAAATTTCCCCACCCCAATGAAATGGAAAAATCAACGACAACAACAGCACCCCGCCCTCCCTCTACTGTCCACCCATCCAAATACATGTCCCTACATAAAATGTAATGATATCCCATCCCTTTCTAAATAAATAAATAAATAAAGTCAGGAGCTTGGTTCCACCATTACAACCACCCCTAATCCACAAGCGTTCTCTTTTGCTTCCCTTTGTCTCTCAAAAGGAAATAGCTTTTGCCTCCGACAAATGAACACGTAGCGATTGATTAGTTAAAGCCCACACAAATAAAAAGTGACTTAAATAATGATAAAAGAGTCTTTCTTATGGATTGTCCTGATGATACCTCTTCATTCACGAATCCATAATTAGTAAGAACGTTATTTAAAAAAAAAACACTAAATACTATGTTTTTGTAATACAACGTTGCTTTTCAAATATATATATATATAAGTTCAAAATTCACTTGCGGTTTCTTGATGAAGCAAATTTTACAAACTCTTGCTTTTCACGTTTTTACTCTATTAAAGTAAATTGTTATGCATGTTGTCTAATTTTTAGATACTCGTTCATAATATTCTTATAAGTTTTATCATAATAAATTTATTGGTTAAAAGCAAACATAACATGGTTGGGACCCGAGGGGGGGGGTTTGCAATGCATGAGAATATAAAATATTTAATAACAGTACAACATCCTCCTCCTATAAATACCATTCTCCTACTCTTCACCCCCTCCCTTTTCCCCTTCCTTCCTACTCCTCAACCTCAACTGGTGGTCCGGCGGCCAACGATTCATGTCCACCGGTGATCAACCAGCCCTGGAGGCCTGCATCAGTCTCCCCGACATGGAGGAACTTCTGTCCCTCCTCCTGGAACCTGACCCCGCCATTCCTAACTCTGTCTCCGAGGGCTCCAACTCCAACTCCAACTCCAGCAACCAGGAGGTCGCGACCGACTCGTCCCTCGACGTGGACAGGAAGCGGAAACGGATGATCTCGAACAGGGAGTCGGCGCGGAGGTCGAGGTGGCGCAAGAAGAAACGACTCGAGGACCTCACGGACGAGCTGTCCCGGCTGAGCGCTACGAACTGGGAACTCGGCGCGAGGCTGGGGTTCGCGACGCACAGATGCCTAGCGATCCAGACGGAGAACCAGCGGTTACGGTTAGAATGCGCGTCCCTGTCGGCCAAGCTGTTGAGCCTCCGCGGGATGTTGATCGTGGCCGGGGCACGCGAGCAGCGTCCATTGATATCTGGGATTAATACAGCTAAAACCATTGCATCGTGCCATTGTATCTTAATATGATGGGGTGGATGTATATTTACGAACTATCATCATCACGAGTCATTGTTATGAAATGTGTGCTAGTACGAAATTAAAAGATAAACAGAGAGGCGATGCAGGAAATATGTGAAGAAAGGGAGTCACGTAAATACTCATTTCTCGTTCACATGCGTATGTGATGTCGGATGATGATAAAAAGGCCATTGGAAATGATTTTTTCTAGGCTTTGTTTGAAGGACAAAAATAAAAAACGCATTATTGGAATGTAAAGCATAAGCCCATAAAAGAAACCGGGCGGGTTTACATAACGAAAGCCCGGCCCAACTAATTCCAGGATAACTCAACTCGAGCAAATCAGGCCCACTGAATTATTCTTGCGTGTACTCAGCGTTTAAAAGATTTAAAGGATTGTGCTATTCAGATTCATTCACATACAAATATCAAGTTCTTCTTCTTTCTTCGTGTCCCTGTTGGGTTTTTGCACACATGCGACGGCACTACTCCTGACAAGGGATAGAAACAAGTCTTTTCTCTTCCTGTTCTTCCCCCTCTCCTTTAATGTCCTCCACCAGACCAGCTACCCCAGCTATCTTCTCATCATGTTAGTCTATTACAATTCACTTTTCAGACACACGCACGAACGCGAGCTTTGTTTTTTGTTTCCTCTAGCTCCACCCACTCCCGTAGTCATCGTCGCCTTCCGCTCAAAATAACAAGTCATTAACGAGTAAGATGTATCCAATATTTTGTTTCGACAGAGAGTTGGATGGATGATTATCAACAACATTCACCAAACTTAGAAACTAATACATCCGATGGACCCACCCATGTGATCTGCATTCACTGTGTCCCCCCCCAACACCACCCACAAATTGCACCATTTTAGTTTAATTGAATGATTATTAGGCAAGGCGTTTGAGGTACAACACATTACAATTAATATTAACCAACCACCACCCCCACCACCTGTTTGTAGAAGCAGAGGCAGAGGGGGAAGCGGTGATCCAAAGGTCAACAAGGGAGCAAGATTCAGACAAACACTATAAGGGGACATAAGATGCCATCATCATCATCATCTCTACATTAAACTAATGGTATTCAACGAATTTTGTCATGCTCCCTCATCGGCATCTTTTGTCCACAATGTTTAATCACTCAAATTTTTTAACATTTGGTCGCCAATTCCCGGTACCGAACAAGCAAGAAAGTTACAATGATGGTTGCTTACTTAAAATAATTTACGAAAAGGATTAATCAAATTTAAAATTCGTGAATTAATATCAATAACTCGTTGAATATAGACTTTTGATTAGATTCGAAGTTAATAGCATCGAGTTCACTTGACGTGGTGAATTGGGATAAACTTTCTTAGTAAACTCGAAGCTAGTATATCCGAATTATTAACAATAGTCGACAAATTTTAAGTTTGACCGAACTATTTAACAAATTATTTTACAAAAACTAACGTTATTACAAACAAAATATGCCAAACAAGTCACCCGAAAAAAAGTGTAATTTAAAAAAAAAATAAACGAATGAGTGAATCTAGATTTCTCTGCTTTCTTGTCTAAATTCCACGACTACACCACAACACACCTTCCGAGAGTAAGGACAAAACAGGACCACCTAACATAATATAACATTGACAATCCACAACAATGAGGACGTGTCCAAGCCCGAATTTTCAATCCCTGACTAATGTCCCATATCCCCATTCCCAATAATGTCCATGTCTGGGTAATGTAATGGAAATGGGAATTCATATTATATATCAAACATTCAAAATAGATAAATATTTCTTTTGGGTTGGAGAGTGGTGATAAGACTTTTGCCACCACCACCCACTGATTGAATTCCCAAAAAGTGTTTTTGTCTTTACGTGGAGGCAAATAATCATGGGCTCTCCTTCTTCCTACCATACCTTAAAGAAAGAGGGATGTGTGTAAAATATAACCTGGAGATTGTCTGTCCGGCACCAATTTCATTTCCCCCACCCACCCATTCCCTCCCAAAATAAAAAGAGAGAGAATCATTTCATTTACATATCTTCAATGCCCCAAATCCTTTGGCATCCCTGATATCAATCCCAAGATTGACAGATAAAGTCTGCACATGCAAATTTAATGTGAGATGCCCCTTCTCCTTTTCTCTCTACATACATACACACACACAGGCCTCCCACATTTCTCTCCTCTCCCAGACTCACCCCCTTCTCAAACCCTCTCCTAAACTTCTCCTTATCTTTCGGAGGAAAGCTCTTGTGTTTGTTGATGGAAGCCAGGTTGATCAACAACAGGAAGCTCCTCGGAGAGTTCCTCCTGGAACAACAGGAGCCCTTTGCCCTTGAGGCATTCCTCCTCGAAAGGGGTTGCTCGAGGAGCCTCTTCATCAAGAGGTCCTCCAGCTCCAGAACCAGCTCGAGCGGCTGGGGGAGAAGGAAAGGACTCCTCCATTTTTCCAAGCTCTTGAGGGCCATCCAGCATCAGATTGGATTCTTTAACGGGAGCTTCCTGAGAGGTAAACATGGGATGGTGCATGAGAGAACCGCGGACCGTAGTTCTTCCATGAGTTTTAGCACTAGTTGGAGTCGAAGTGTTCTGGAAGGAGATGGGCTTTCCAGTCCTAGTAACACCACGGCTTACATCTCGTGCAATGAAAGCAGCGACACGGAGGAAAACCCAGAGTCTCAGAACCAGGTATGTTTGAGAATTCGTTATGGTGCTCAATTTATTACCGAGTCGATTCAGGGAAGAGTTCATCCTTTGGGCTGATTAGTTATTCAACCTTGACAAACAGGATGGATATGAGGCTGAAGAAATTCGGGACACGGTTCAGGAGGACGAGCATTCCGTCTTTTCTTCCGACGACCTACAAGAACCACCATCGTGTGAAGCGGGCTTACCGGTGAAGCCGGCAGCGGAAGACCCCGCAGTTTCCGCATCTCTAAAAGAAGTCCTGGTGCATTGTCTGAACCAACAAGTAGGACCACTATCAAGTGAATACTTGGACTCGAAGAAGGGGGCACAACAGACGAAGCGGCTCCTGATCGACTGCGTAGCAGAAGCAGTAGAGACACACGAGAGGAAAGAGAAAGCCAAGGGATGGCGGGAAAGAAGTTTGTCAGATGCTTCCGAACAGATAGGGAAGCTAATATGCCAAAGGGTAATGGAATGGGGGATGGCATCAAGGAAAGGAACGAGCGGCATCACGGGGATGGTGTATGACCACTTGCTGGGTATGGAGGAAGAAGGATCGTGGGGCGATAGCGAAGCCCAGAAAATGGAGATATCCACAGGGATTGCAGATGGAATCCTAGGAGACATTAGGGATGAGATACTAGCAGACATGATGTAGCAGCACTCAACGACACTCCTTGTAATAACAATATCACAACCTCAGCGACAACTGACGATTCTACTTCATCGTCATCGCCCATCATCATCCCCGTGCCTGGCCAAAATTCATGCACGACCTTTGTCTTATGTATAGTCTAAACACCAAGACAAAACCAAGGAAAGGACAACAGAAATAAAACTGCCAGAAACAGACAAATACAAGACAAACCAGCTCACACCACTCCACGCCAGGTTTTGGGCCTTTGGGCCGACCCCTACGGGTCCATTTTCGGCCCATTATCCACTTGCCCAACACTATAAATTTTCTGGGCGGATGGGAATTCCATCAGAGATTAGAGATTCGGAGGAGGATGGCGTCCCCGGTACCGACGACTTCGTCCAGGGCTCAATTTGCTGTTGTTCTCATCTTGGCTCTCGCTGTCGTGGTGAACTCGTTGCGACCCGTCTCATGTACCCTTTTTAATTCCCTTCACCGTGCTTTTATCTTCCTCCCCCCTATGTGAACAACCTCTTTCGCGTGTATTCAATTTTTGTCTAAGTACGTGCGTGTTTGAGTGTGTGCATGCTCGTGCAGTGATCAATGATGAAGTAGTAGGGGAATATCGCTTTGCCGGTCCGTGCAAGACTAAGCAAGATTGCGTGAAGCCATGCTCCAACCTAGGTTACTCTCCGACCGATGTTCTATGCATCCCTTACTTCGATGTTCACCGGTGTTACTGCTTGGTCCCTTTTCATGTGCCCGCGATGTAATACGTAATTTTTTTACCTTAGGGCTTCCTCCG
The DNA here is from genome assembly GCA_029817735.1 of Melastoma sanguineum. Lineage (NCBI taxonomy): Eukaryota > Viridiplantae > Streptophyta > Magnoliopsida > Myrtales > Melastomataceae > Melastoma > Melastoma sanguineum. Next base: position 89,087 of record JARUPW010000316.1, read on the forward strand.
TGCTAGGAATTCGCCCCAAAAGGGCTGATCATCAATTTATTTAAATTTGATCTATGAACGATTTCTTACAATGTACCAGAAAACTATCTTAACAGTTTGATAATCTCAATAAATACATGCCGGCATAAATCCAAAATTTTCGAATTTCAAACGAATATATAAATTTATTATTCTTTTTTTGTAGTAGCCTCTAAAGCAGTCTAGATCGTCGATTTATCTAAATTTGATATAATATATTTATTATAGATATGTAATCTTAACCGGCATGATTTTGATTTTCCGTGAGAAAATGCCCTGGTCTTACCGAATTTGGCGTACTTCCAAAGGCTACTTTATATGGTAATAACGAGGAAATAGAACTTTATTTTTTAGTGATTGAAAAGCGAGTAAATGGATGATGATGATCTGAATATTCCTTCTTCCATCAGGAGGGGAATAGAGAAGAAACAGTCGGAAAAGTAATCTTCAGGGCTCAATCTTCTGGTCTTCTCATGCATTCGTTAATGGAATGAAGATCTAATAACGATGCTAAGCTTAAGCCACTGTTGTTTCCCTGAACCCGTCCGTCCTTCAGGGCTCGACAATTGCATTAATGGATCTGTGTTTTTTTGCATAGTTAGGCCACTGATGCCCTTAGACTACACCAAAAATAGGGGGATCATTTTGGAAAACCTCGATTTACAAAGTTTAGCTTTCTATAAATAAATGATCTTCCCACTTCTTATCAGGCATAAGAATATCAAAATCTATGCATTTATTGAAGTTCGAGCTCATTCGAGGGGTGACTTGTGACTTGACATGAGCTGATTTAGCATTCATTCCTTGCATCATGAAGAATGAATAGCTCTTCCTTGCTTGTCAATACCAAAATCCTCCTCCTCGTGTGCCGACATTGTTTCCCTCCAAAGTCATGCGCTCGACAACTTACAAAAGCTGGCCTAACATATACTTACTAGTTTGTCAGTACTCAATTGAGAAACGCTACTCTTGCTTCCCAACTCGTCTCCCTGGAGGGACCATACCTCACTCGAGGAGGTCCGAAGCATCACCTTCCTCCCAAACCCGACAAGAACTTCCAAGACCATCCACAAGACCATCCGAAGATTGGAACGATCGGCCAAGATTATCCCGGGAGTCATCGACAATGCACTTTGCGATGGCCATAGCAAAAGTATCGTCTTGTTCCCTCATCTTCTCGGCAACTTTCCTCGCCATGGACTCGTGTCTACTCTTGCAGGGCGGCGACTAGAGTCCCGCTTGAATCTTCCTATCGAATAGTCCATATTTGTCTGTCCCCAACAACGCTCATCGGGATCCCAGGCTTCTCCTCCCACGACAATTCTAACGCGGGGCAGCAACATGGATATAATCATCTCCCCTCCCAAAATAAGTATCGGTTTAGATTGGGATGTAAAAGAAAAAAAAAAAGAAAAGCAAAATATTTTTTAAAAAAAAGTTGGATTTTCTTCCAACAGACTATGACATTTGTTCCGGCATTGAAAGGGAAATCATCACGAAACTGGGATGAAATAATTTAAAATTCTCGAAGGTTTGTTAACGCGTTTTACATGGTGATGTTGTCTCAGAAAGTTAACCAAGTAATTCTTAAAGAGTAGCCTGAATTAAATGTCGCCTCAATTTCCTGATGTGGTAAGACTTTCACTTAGCCCCATGAATATCAAACATTCTGTTCTGGAGACTCATTGATTAATTTAAGATACAAACTTAAAAAAAAAGTACTTCGTAATTAGCACCATACTTGAATTCAGTCTATGTTCATGCTAAATTAAAGGGCGAGGCATTTCCCCTTACTGTGAGAATCCCAGTAAAAAGATCTCATACAAACATATCTGATTAATGGTATGATCATGTTGAATATCTGATCTGATTTGTGGTATGGTTATATTGATTTGATGGGCTATGCAATCTCTAAATCAATATATAATCATGCCCCACAGTACTTCCGGTTGAATTCAAGTTTCGGAGTCAATCTTGCTTTTGTCTTATAGGTAATACAACTTCGTGCTCTTTTCCGGGAAGCCTCCTCCTCCACCCTCTTCAGCCACCCTATATAATCCGGCTCTCTGCTAGCAAAGCCGCTCGCCAATGATCACCGCCGAAAGAGACAAACCAATCCAGCCTCCCAGTCATCCTCCCCTTCTTTCGCCCGTCACGATGGAGGCCCTTTCTGAGAAAGCCAAGATTTATGTCGGGAAGTTGCCAGTGGGAGCGACGGATGATGTACTGAGCGCGTACTTTGCAAAGTACGGGAGAGTCCTTCACGCCACCATCCCCAAGGGGGGGTCTCCAAGGAACCCGAAGGATTTCGGGTTCGTGTGGTTTGCCGACGAGGACAGCGCCAAAGCTGCGGTCTGGGATGTGGAGGAGCATGTGATTCTGGGGACAAAGGTTTGTGGGTCTCTTCCCCCTTTCTTTTCATAGGCTTGACAGGCAAAACTTCTTCTTTATTGTTAGTTATTGTGTTACTCATGTGGCTTTTACCCTTTTCTTGTTCTGAATTTTACCCACTCGTGAGTTGTCGGTATCAATGCTGGGAGTTGTTGGCGTTAGTGATGTGTGGGGGCTATCTGAAGCGCTGTTCATCAATTCTTTTTGTGTGTATCAGGTGGAAGTTAAGGAATCCGACAGGAGGAGGCAGCCCTCTGTTCAACAGGGAAGAACAGGGTGCCACAACTGTAATGGTAGAAATCCTAAGAAGATATTCATCGGCGGATTACCGTCTGATCTTACCCAAGACGAGTTCAAGAGCCTCTTCGAGAGATACGGGGAAACCACTGATGCGGTTATTATAGTCGAGAGCCCCAGTAGGAAGCCAAGAGGGTTCGGATTTGTGACCTTCGCGTCGGAAGAATCCGCCAGGGAGGTGTTGCAGCATAACCAGTACCTCATTCGCGGCAAGGCAGTCGAGGTGAAGGCCGCAATTCCTAAGGAGGAGCCCGGGTCCTCGGGCAACCACGGTGGACATAGTCCGGGTCGTTATCATCCACCGCCAGCCGCCGACGGGCATTCCTACCACGCCAATCCTTGGTATGAGTACCCGACTTATTTTCCGGTGACTCCTTTTGTTCCTCATCACGGGTGCCAACCTTGGCCGACCCTGGGACTACCCCACGTTGGGGCATCACCATATTACAGCCCGAGCAAACATAATTTTGGGGCAACAAGAGGTTTCAAGCCGATCAAAATTTCGGAACCGCCAGAAGGTCGCGGTTCTTCATTGGCTTCTGGTGCAAAGGGTCCATCCCCTGCCCCTGCAGAGGGTACCGGTGACGTCCAACTATCTACTCCCGGTGAGAACAACGACGGGACAGGTCCGTCGCCCGTATCTGAGGACTGTCGTGATAACACACGCCCATCTCCTCCAGGCGAAAGCAATGGAACAAGCGCATCTCCCCCCAACGAGGAATAGCATCCAGGACGACGGTTACACATCTTGAAGAGAAGGTGATCCAAATGGGGACAACATGAAGTTTTTAACTCTTGAAACTTCAATTATTTAAATTTCATTGGGTGGGTGGGACAAGGTCGTAGCTCTATGGCAGTTTTTCTTGAAAAATATATCATTTATTTATTTATTTATTTATTTTTGCATATCATATTTTGACTTTAGGTATTATTGAGGTAATAGCAAACTGCTGCTTAGTTATAATTGGGCAGACAGATTAATTCTCAGAAGTCAGTCAACTCCCTTAATGTGGACAGAACCAAAGCAAATGGGCCCTCCCACTATAATTAACACCCGCATTGGCCACATGGGCCTTATCGTTTAGGCCCATCAAGGCCCAAATACCAACACGGGTGGGGTGGGGCTTCGTTTTTTTCTTTTCCCAAAACTAAAGACATCAAACCTCTGTCCGATACTCTAATTTGGTCAGATGGGGGAGGTTTTTCTTTAGTTGAGAGATATTCCTTCGATGTCATTCATGCCCTTCAAAATTTCTACCCCCTTTGTGCTGAGACAAATTGGGAATATTTTCTGCCTGTAAAAGTAGCAACAAAAGCTTTGTCATCATTATCAGATGTTGGGTTTTTCTCTCTCTTTTGTTTCCTTCCTTTCTCTCTCGGCCTGTTATTTGGTTTTCCGCATAAAAAAAACCATTTAACATAACAGAGTTCTTTTCTTCCCACTCAAATTCAATTCCCATTTTTCGGAAGCACCCAATGATACGTGCACGTAATGGTTACGTAGTTTGCTAAAATCGCTTTTAATTTTAGTCTTTTTTAGTAAAATAATACTTCAAAATTAGTAAAATATTTAGTAAAGTTTACTAATTTTTCCCTGTTCACAATTAGTAAATTTTACTAATTTACGTTTAGTAATTTCACTCGATTATTTCCGGATTATTTTAGTAATTGTTTACGAAAAAAATCAGAGATTTCTTTATTTTTTTAGTAACTTTTACGAAAAATTTACTGTTCAAGTTTAGTAAATGGTTACTAAACTTTTTAGTAATATTGTCATCCGATTTACTACTTTTTGTTTAGTAATTTTTATTAAAAATTTACTGTTCATATTTAGTAAAAAGTACGAATTTTACTTAGTAAAAGTTCAATGTTTAGTAATTTTTCCGGTTGGCTTTTGACTAAAATTAGTAATAATTTACTAATTTATTTAGGAAGATTAGTAAAATACCGTTGAACATAGTAAAATTGTTTGGAAATTACTAAAAATTAATTTTGGTTTCGTAATTTCGCACATAAATTAGTAAAAAATTACGAAACCAAAATTCATTTTTAGTAATTTCCAAACAATTTTACTATGTTAAATAGTATTTTACTAATCTTCCTAAATAAATTAGTAAATTATTACTAATTTCAGTCAAAAGCCAACCGGAAAAATTACTAAACATTGAACTTTTACTTAGTAAAATTCGTACTTTTTACTAAATATGAACAATAAATTTTTAATAAAAATTACTAAACAAAAAGTAGTAAATCGGATGACAATATTACTAAAAAGTTTAGTAACCATTTACTAAACTTGAACAGTAAATTTTTCGTAAAAGTTACTAAAAAAATGTAGAAACCACCGATCTTTTTCGTAAACGATTACTAAAATAATCTAGAAATAACCGACTAAAATTACTAAACGCAAATTATTAAAATTTATTAACTGTGAACAGTGAAAAATTAGTAAACTTTACTAAATATTTTACTAATTTTAAAGTATTATTTTACTAAAAAAGATCGATTTTTAGTAAACTTTACTAAAAATAAAAATAATTTTAGTAAATTACGTAACCGTTACGTGCACGTATCGTTAGCCATTGCCCGATTTTCCCATCTGTTTGTTTTTTTTTTAAATTCAATTTTTCCCTTGATGGGTGGGTCACAAGACATGCAAAAAGAAAGAATGGAGTTCCCATTAGGACAGAAGAGAAGGCTTTTCCTTTTAGAGAACATTCTGGCCAAAGTCAAAACCTAGTGTTCGCTCATAAGAACGCACCAAGACACAATTTGTTGCCAAAAATGGGCATTTCCTTTCTTCCCCCACACAAAGCCCCTCCTTCATTGCCCCTCCCTTCCCATCAGCAACACCCAGAAACTAACCCCATCTTTCAAGAATTTTGCCATTAGGAGGAGACAGAGAGAGCCTTTCGACAAGTAGCAATCAACATATTTAAAGATAAAGGGCAGTGGGCAGACTTATGTTCGGTGACAAAGATGTGCTTTATGGAGTCCGAATAACATTACAAAAACTAAAAAATGATAAAGAAGAAAATAATTCAATGGTTTATTTTTTTCTCGGGTAGTGTGTTTTATTACAAGAGACTCGTAAAAGCTAGAAATAGGTGGGTACTGGGGGTGGCATAGGATGTGTCCTTTTTTGGGCTAAATGTGCGAGTGTTGGAGGAGGAGGAGGAGAAATGGTTTCACTAGTGTTGCCCCAAAATTATGTACACAAAAGCTTCGAGTCGTTAACTTCAGTTCGATTCTCAATAAAAAAGCATTTCACATTTTATCCCCTTTTCCTTTCATTTCCCATACCTTCCCCCTCTCTTTGGTTGCTCTTACGAGAAAGAGGAATCGGGGCTGTCTGTAATCTATGTGTGACAATAGCTACTTCCCCACTTTTTCCTTTCCGTTTTACATTCCTTCCTTCGCTTCTTCCTTCTTTCATTCAAAATATTGAAAGGTATCCGTCGTGGGAGTACGTTCCCCTCCTCCCATTTCTCAGAGGGAGAGGGTGTTTCTGGGACACAAGGACGATATGAGATCTAAGATCTAAGGAAACAACACGACGTTATTAGAAAAAGTGTGGGTTAGGGAGGGAGGGAATCTATGGTGAGAGTGACTTGGCAATGAAGGGAGGGGTTTATTGGATAGGGACATGTCGTCGGGTGAGGGAGAGAAGACAGTGACAAATGTGGGAGGAGGTAGGCAGTGACAACGAGGGGTAATAATAAAAGTTTGTATTTATTTCGGGCAGCTTCTTCTCCTTCTCCTTGTTCATTTCACGATTTCATGGTGTGGTGGTCGACATTATTCATTCCAAGTGTTGTGTTTGCACACGTAAGATCCGATTCCCTTGCATTTTCTTTTAAAAAAATGGGATAGTAGGTTTTACGTGGTGTTTGGGATAACAACAAAAGGAAAGAAGGAACATAAACAAACCGTAAGGATGGGAGGGCGGGGGGGCATTCATTGTGGGGACAGTTCAGAGGGTTCTCATTGTTCGAGTAACACACGCTCGTAATAAATGTTTCCCTCTCCTCTCTTTCTTTCTTAACTAGCCTTCATCCTTTTTTTATTTATATTTTCACACGAACACCGCCTTGGCAAACCAATCTATTTCATCGTGATCTGGGTTGTCACCCCTAATAATCAAAATCCTCCCCCCCCTGGGTTAACTTCCGTGCGTGCGAGGACAAAACAAGAATTGCGAATGAGAATGAAATGGTCAAAGTATTATTATTGATTAAAGGAGGAGGGTAGGGTTTTCCTGGTAAGAAGAAGAAGTCTCGGGCAGATGACGTCAGAGACGTAATTTTGTCGGAGGGGGAGATCCCGGCACCCCTTCCCGCTTCTCTCTCTCTCTCCCTAGATTTTGTTTGGATTCGATCTTCCGTGTCTCACGCGATCCTCGTAACTCCCCCTCCCTCCCTCCTTCTTACCTCCCTTCTTCAACTTATCATTCTCTGCGAAAGTCTTTATTCTCTAAAACAAAAACACGTGTCCACAAAACACACACTTAATGAGTCGTTTAATCTGACCAAACCCCCGCAAAGAAATAACAATTTTGGACAGTAGGCCGGGGAGTTATGTTATGAATAAATATGGAGGGGACGAGCATTGTATCCAATCAATAAATTTATCAGCCGTGTTCTACTATTCATCGATGTGCCGAAATAAACAAAAATTAATGGAATGATCATGATATCTGGTTGTACGTATTTAATGGTATGTGCGTTTAAGGGTTATCTATTAAATAGGGAGGGAATTAATTGTGACGGGGAATAATGATAAGACGAGGGAAGGGGAAACAGAGAGAAGCAGGGGGAGACCAGAGCAACCCAAAATCACTATTACGAGACATATACATTCCTAAGAAAGACATTTCTTCCTCCCCCGCCTCCTTCTTCAGCTGCCGCGATGAAAAGACATTAACTCTCCAGTCGCAACCACAACCTGCGCAAAACCCTCCGAACGCAAACGTGAATGGGTTTGGCTGTCCTAACATAATAAATGCCTCCTTGGCAAACAGTATCTATTCCCATTTATAACGCGACTTGATGTTAACTTGTCGTGACGACGCATCCATCCCTTTGGGAATTAAATTTTTTAGGGTGGGTAGAAGGAGGAGGAGGAGACCCCTTGTTTTAATTCTTTGCGCGTTGCATCTGCCCCCTCCGTCGGAGCTCCCCGCTGTTGTCTTGTCGATAGGTTTACTTCATTCGCGTGATGGTTCAGACCTGTTACACGTCCTTAACGTATCCGTCGAGGATGAACTACCGAGATCAATGCGTTCACTTGAGTAAAAGGGTATTTCATTTTTTTGGACCATGCATCGGCTATTACATATCATGCGAGTCGGCATCAAAATAATGGCAATCCCGACTTTTTGGGTTTTGTGTGCGGGTGTTGTAATGGATTCACTCATCATTGCAATATTATCACCCCCCACGACCACGACCCCCCAGTCTTTCCTCCTTCCTCTCCCACCTCTGTGCACTCAACCAAACCAAACCAACCCACCTTTTCTTTTCCCCTTTTTTCTTACTAAAATCATTTTCATGTTTTGAGAACTCGAGTTGGGGTGAAGCTTTTTTTTTGGGTATTTTCCCTCCAAAAAATGAGAAAAGAGAAGGAGGAACACACGAGTCCCACTCCCCCACAGGGTCCTTTTCCCCTCATGATTTCAAACCGAATCATTGCCATTAGAAAATCTGTCTCTCCTGGAAAATAATACACACACCCACATCATAATTCTCATGCAAACAGCTCAGCCCACTCCCATGGCCATGCAAATTCACAAAGCAACGACAAAAACCCTGTTGAGGATCAACTACTACTACTACTACATCCCAGCTTTGGGAAAAAAAATTAAAATGAAAAAAGTATAAAGAAGTTCCACTATCTGTCCATGAAAATTGAAAGAAAGGCCAGGTTGGACGATTTGATTGTTGGCACCCCCTCTCTCTCAGAAGAAAAATGACCCAGTTTAGTTTTGAGATCTCGGATCGGAGGATCTCTTGAAAAATCATATAAGATAATGTCTTCGGGGGCGTGATTAGCTCGGGATACGTTTTCCTTTTTTTTTTTGTCAAAATGTTTTTAGCTTTTAGGTGGAAGCCTATTCTGATTGTTTGTCTGGGAGAACACCGCCCAGTAGTGCTCTCGTTGCTTCGGGTACTAAAACAAACGGCTAGCACAAGGAAAACCAAGACAGCATGGTGGAGAAATAATTGAACCTTGCTTGGATTAGGATTATCCAGAGTACGAACCACCTCCAAAAACCTACAGCAACCCGGGATTCGATCGATCTGGAGAAAAGAAAGAAAGAGAGGTGGGGGGGACAACGTGGGCCTTATGATAATCATTACGGGAATATTACTGTTTTGTTATATCATTGTTACAAAGTATTTAAATGTTTGTATCAATAGACCCACCAAACAAAAGAAGGAAAAATCACACTTTTTCTTTTTTGGCGGGTGTGTGGCAGCAGGCGTTGACCATCTCGACACCCCCAGTGTTGTTCATTCACAAGGAGCCCTAAAGTAAAACTTAAGTAAAATCTGAATCTAGGTAGGGTTCGATGAAAAGGTTTGTGGCAGTCACCAAAAGCCCCTCCATTCTCCTCTTCCTCAATCTACTCTGTCATTAACCAATTCTTTTTTAACATTATACATATATATTATGGGGGGAGTGAGGTGGTGCAGAAGGGTAAGAAAGGAATGGTAAAAGAGACTGCAGCAGCATCGGCTTTGTTGTTGGTTTTTGGTATGATGCAGTGAGAAGGGAGTGGTCGGATTAGATGGATAGATTCGGAATTGGATACTCGCTACGACGACTACTACTACTGCGACTACTATTGCTACTAACTGGGGAGGGAAGGAAGGAACCGAACGGAGGGAGGAGTAGAGGGAGGGGGGGAAGCAGTAAAGCCTGAGACGAGGAGGACCAGACAGGCAGACAGACTCACAGACCAGACAGACGCACAGACGGGGGATGGATGAAGGGCCAGACGGACAAAACAAAGAGGAGGCAGCAGGCGGTGAGGTGAGGGATTTTGTGTGCTGCCGTTTTTGAAATATCGTTGAATTTTGGCTCTACTAACCGGAGTTTTGTTAGTTAACGATGTTAACTAAAAAAAATTATAAAATACGATATTTAGTTTTAAAATTGATTAATTAATTGACAATCTTTTCTATTTTATAAAAAAATGAGTCTTTGAATGTTGACTTTTTTATTTTAAATTTAAAGGTCGATCTTTTAAATACTTATTTTTTCAAGACACAAAATCAGTCTTATAAAAGTCGATTTTAGAATAAATTTTAAAATTAAATAACCTGTTTTGTATTTTTTTCCTGACTAACTATATTAAATAACAAAACTCCTAATAACTGTGTGTCCTTCTTGTTCTTCGGGTTTATTCTTATATTGGCATGTTAAAATCATATGATTAGTGTGATGGATGAAACCGAAACTGAGACCGATAATTTTACTTACACACTGTGGTCGGAGGAGGCATGAATCCGTGGGATTATTGGATCCCGGTATTACGTTTCTCCTTTTAAACGTGGGGGGATTATCTATATCTCCTGTCTGTCTGCCACCCAAATCCCAATTTACAGTTAACCCATTTATAAGTTGAACATTCACTTAATTCAAAAATAAATAATGAAAAGGAAGAAGAAAGGAAAAGTGGGAAAAAAAAAAGGAGAAACACACACACAGATCCCTATATTATTTGTAGGAATGCAGGGTTTTAACCCGGCATCCCCCACCCCACACCCTTTTGCCTCTTCGTTTTATTCCCTTTTTCTTTCTCCTCCCCCCAACCCTTTCCCTTTTATCTTTTTTCTTTTTTAATTCAAAAATTATATAGCAAGAAAAAGAAGAAATTCTGTCAAAGGACCTGTTCCTTTATTGAATCTCCTTTTATATATATGTAAATTCCCCATTTATATTATATACAAATCATATGTTTTTTGTTAGGTAGCAAGCAACCCATATACACATAAATACATTCACTCCATCACTCAACACTCAATGTAATACGTATATATATATACATGTGATATCCATTCCTGGGAAGTGGAACTAGTTCGAGAGCGTTTTTGGGTTTTGGGATTTAAAGAAATTTCGTCGAGGCGAAACGCCAATCATTGAACCACACGCCCTTCTCTTCCTCCATTGCGGGGGGCGTGTTCTAGTTGTCTGTTAAAAGGACACGGCCGGGTGGGTGCAAGAATTTCAAAGTGGGATCATGAAGTTCGGGGAAGAAGAGAATGCCGGCGCCGATGACGCCGGCGGAAGGAGCTCCGCTGTCGGCGGTAGCTGGTTGGGGTTCTCCCTCTCCCCTCAGAACGGGTTTTCTGTGGCTGGGCACCCGGCTGTTTCCTCCCCGGGTGCTCTTCTCTCTCAGCAGCAGCACTATGCGAACCCTGCTCTGTTCTTCGGTGTCGGGGAGAACGGCGGAGGTGGGTTCTCCTCCTCGCTGTCCGTCATGCCGCTCAAGTCCGATGGCTCCCTCTGCCTAGTGGAAGCCCTGTCGCCATCGAGAACCGGCTCCCTAGGTTGGTACCTTAAAGTTTATGACCGATGTTTTCGGCTAAGCATTGTCTGAGTCGATACCCGTGTTTTCACCTTCCCGACCTTGTCGTCTACTCCGTTTCTCACAGGCATTATGCCTGGTTCGACGCCGAAGCTGGAAGACTTCCTTGGCGGGGCACGCGATACTCCCTCTGCAATCCCTCTCGGCTTGGACACTTGCATGTATTACTCGCCAACCCAGCACCATAATCAAATTTTCGGCTACCCGCATGATCTATCCCCTTCTCCTACCCTGTTCAACTCGCCATTGCCTGAAACTGTTGCGAAGAACGGCGCCCACAACGGTCTCAGTGACTACTCCTCGGCCTATGCGCAACCCACCAACGGTATTCTCGAGCACCCTCGTCCATTCGTGCAGATGCGAAACGCGGTGCTCTGCAGCACCGGGTGTTGTGAGAGCGTCGGGACGATGGGTTGCACCGACCTGCAAAACCTGAGCCTCTCGATGAGCCCGGGGTCGCAGTCGAGCTGCGTGACGGTGCCGAGGCAGATCTCACCGGGGGAGTTGGAGTGCGTGGCGGCTTTGGAGATGACGAAGAAGAGGTCAATGGCGAAAGTTGGGTACCAGAAGCAGGCCACAGTTCACAGGAAGTCCATCGACTCTTTCGGGCAGAGGACATCTCAGTACAGAGGAGTCACAAGGTCTAACCTTTTTATAACCTTTGCGTTATCGACATTTTTTCATTCTTTCCTGGCCTCATCTAGAAACGTTGAGTTAATGGGGTCCCTTTTCTTTTTCGTTTTTCTTTTATTCCTGTGGTGTAAGTAGGCATAGATGGACTGGTAGATATGAAGCTCATCTTTGGGATAACAGCTGCAAGAAAGAAGGCCAGACCAGAAAAGGGAGACAAGGTTAGTGTTTTTTTCTCTGGTGAACTGGGTTTGTGTTTTGTGTCTGAAACCGGTTTCCATATACTTCCTTTCCACTGGGAACATATCCTAAAAATGTGCAGCATCTTTCTCTCAACTTGTTTGACCCTGCAGTTTTGTTGGGCCCTCCTGATTCTTTGTAATTAATCCTTTTTATCTCCCCTTTGCCTGGTGTTTCAATCTTCGCGCTGATCTGTCGATGCAATGGAATGCAAATCCTTCAGTCTATCTGGGTGAGGCCCCATTTCGTCGTACCCCTTATCGCTTCGTTCTTCTTTTCCTCGTCGTTGGTTAGTAGTTTTATTGTTTGTTTTCTGTTAACTGTGGTGTGTTTAGGAGGTTATGACATGGAAGAGAAAGCTGCTAGAGCTTATGATCTTGCCGCTCTCAAGTACTGGGGCCCTTGCACACACATTAACTTCCCAGTAAGAATCTCCAGAAATACTCATTGCTCGCTGGCTCTTTGTTGACCATCCAATGATTAAAAATTTGATCCACTCGCGGCCATGGGATAAGACTTGGGTTCTCTTCCTATTCTTTTCTTTATTGAAGCTGGAAAACTACCAAAAGGAACTCGAAGAGATGAAGAACATGACCCGGCAGGAATATGTTGCGCACTTGAGAAGGTCTGAAACCCGAAATGGCAGCCCTTTCATGCAATTTTTCCGATATCGATGACCCCAGTTGATGTGTCTAACTCTATTTTCCTCGTCGCAGGAAGAGCAGCGGGTTCTCTAGGGGGGCCTCCATGTACAGAGGAGTGACCAGGTTGCTCTAATTATGTCTGTCCGGAATTTACTTAATCTAACCATTTAAAGGAAGTTCCTTGTGTAATAACCTGAGGACTTGTAACGCCCCAGGCATCACCAGCATGGGAGATGGCAGGCTCGGATCGGCCGTGTCGCCGGGAACAAAGACCTTTACCTTGGGACATTCAGTACGTAAATATGTCATTTTTATATGAAATTTCTTCTTTTGGTCCCTTGCACTAGTGGGAAAGAAAGCATAGTGACTTCACTTTGATAAGGCTGGTAACACCCGCCTGCTTTGGCCCTCCGCAATTTTTGATCTTGGGTGGTGAAATATGTTCTCTTTTTTGGGATGTCACCAGTAAAAAAAAAAAGGTTATTTTAATTTCCTTTTCAATTATTGTTTCCTCAATTTTCAGGCACTCAGGAGGAAGCGGCTGAGGCCTACGACATTGCAGCGATAAAGTTCCGCGGTGCCAACGCGGTCACCAACTTTGATATTGGCCGTTATGACGTCGAGAGGATCATGGCCAGCAACACCCTCCTTGCAGGCGAGCTTGCCAGGCGTCACAGGGAGATACAGTTTGCTGAAGATGTGGACGTTGCTGCTTCCAACTTTGAGATGTCGGCCCTGAAACCCGTCGATGCCAATGTGTCGGATTGGAAGATGGCGGCGTTGCCTTACCAGTCCTTCCTGCATGACAACAACTCTCGACCGGTGGACGAGAGGTCGGCGAGGTCAGGCTGTAGTACTTTCCGGAACTGCTCGTTCTCGATGGACATGCAAGCGCTCATTGCAGCCGAAACAGTCACCGACGAATCCACAGATGTGGCTGCCAAGATGGACACACGCACTTCTCGAACCCTCAGTCCCTGGTGACGAGCTTGAGAAGTCGCGATTCTCCTCGTCATTGTCCTTGGCGTCCAAGCTTCTGCTGAATGGGCACTCTCGGCTGCCATGGCCGTAGCCGGCAACGGCCACGACTCACTTGAGGTCTGGGGCCTTCCCTGGCAATCGCCATGCCGCATCTCCCGGGTTTTCGCCGCATGGAACGAAACCTAAGAAGAACACGAGGCATTTGCTGTAATTATATCAAAGCACGGGGTCAGAAGGGGGAAAGAACATAGACAAGGCCTATGTTTTATATATTACCTGTTTCTTTTCTAAGTAATTTTTAATTTTTAGAGGGTGGTAATGGTTATTAAGCAAGCGAGTAGTAGTAGAGGGAGGGAGGAAGGTATTAAGCGAACACGAAAGGGACAAATGGAGGCCAAAGGTGGGGCACCCCCGCCGTTTAATGTTGTCTGTATTTCAATAGATCAGGCAAAGGAAACTCATCCTTGGGTATAATGCCATGAAAGTATGTTTTTGGTTTTCGATGATGGGATATTGTCGTGGAATGTACGAGTAATACAAAGTACAAAAAGAAAGAGGAAAGATCAAAATGGATCCAGCTCAGTGTGAGTTTGTTTGCCAACAACGAAACTGATGGGAGGAAAAAGAAGGGAGGAAAAGTGGGGAACTTTTTTTTTGCTTTTGACCAATCAATCAAAACCTGTCAAAGGTAAAGAAAAAGGGGAGAATATGGAGTTTGTGCATGATTGATTGCTCTCCATTTGCCTGATTCAACTTCTTTCTTCTTTCTTTCTTAATATGGAGAGATTAGACGAAGAAGAAGAAGAAGAAGAAGAAGAAGAAGAAGCCGTCTGCTTTGGTGGGGAGGAAAATGTTCAAAATGGAGAAGAGGTGATTAAATTCTGAAAGTGTTGGTTGAGTGTTGAGGTGAGGATTGAGTGAGAGTGTTGCACGTGTGCGTGAATCTTTGTTTTTTTTAAAAAAAAAACTGGCGTAATAGAAAAAAACATGCAAAACCCAAAACTATGATTCCTTTCAACAAAAGACAACAGAGAGGTTTGGGCGGATGTTGATGATGATGATGATGGGGGAATTGATGATTGTATTGTGCCAACAACATTAACAACCACCTCTTTTTCTCTGTCTGTTGATAAAAAGTTAATGAGTTGTGTGCGGGGGGCGGGCTGTAAATAACGCATTTTCTGATTTTATTTTTTAACATATTAAATGAAATAATTACATGCAAATGCTATAATTTAAATTATATTAATTGACTCTTAACACCCTTAAGACAACCGTTTACTTGATATCGTCGGTCTCTCTTTCTTTCTGTGTCTTCCATATGCAAATTGGATTAAAAAATCTTTCTCGCTTTTTTTTTTACTTTAAAAAGGAAACTGGAGAATAAGAAGAGAAAAAATGAGGAAGGACACGCCAACAGCCATATCAAATAATGTGGAAAAGGAGAATGAGTTTTCTTGATTGATGGTCGTCACTAAAGGCAAAGCATGGTGTTGGGAGCAAACTTCTTTATGTCATTTTTTTTTTTTTTTGAATTCATCTTTTAGTTAGATTGTTTCCTTTTCCTTTTAGTCAACGGACATGATTACAATATTACGGTCCTCCAAGTTTATTTTTTTTTTTTGGTTTTTTTTCTTTTTTTTGGGGGAGGGTTACAACACCTCTCCTTTGCATTAAAAATTCATGACATAAGAAATTGTTCGATGGCACGCACCGAAAACATTATGTTCCCACCATCAAACGCGACCTCGTGGAATATCTCTGGACTCAACCTGGGATAATAACGACACCGAGTGGAAATGGGGGGAAAAGGAGGCGCCTAAAGTCAAGCATGTAGAAACAAAATGTCTTGCGAAAGAGAGAAAGAGAGAGACTAAGACTTAGCAGAGAGGATCATATTCACCACCTCATCATGCATCGAGTATCCTCCGACAACACCCGAAAAGAAGAAAACGAACACAAATACACTCCTCAGACCTCTCTTTGAATTTCTACGTTTCTTCTCACCCATGACATGCAACGATTCACCTTGGGTTCCCCGAGGAGGACAAGTTTCTTATGGAGGATAGAATAAAATAGCACGACAAAGAGGGGTCGATTCTCTGTTTTTTTTTTTTTTTTTTAATTTTGAAAACGGGGGGCACTGAAAGAAACATGTGACTAGGTAGGATTTGATGTAACATGAGTTGGGGTAGGTGGAGAAACTCAAAAAGGCAAGCGTGGAAAACAGATTGCTAAAGCCAACGTAACCAATCAAAAGAGGACGAGTGCGTGAATTCAAAAGCCCCTCGCCCCTGTGACGGATGCCGGGGGGGGGGGTTCAGTCGTCACATGGGAGAGGTATGGAAATTTGACTAGCAATAATAATAATGAAATATTAGTGTTAGGATTGGAAGGGCGTGCTGTGGCTATGAGTTCGGGGAGTAATGACACATCTTTGGAAGCACAGAATGGAAACCCGAAAGGAGGAGGAGAAGGGCGTGTTCCCTGTGGAGGAGCCAGCCCCCCTCGGTTTCTTCATGGGAAACCCAAACACCCAGAGAGACCCACTTTTTTTTTTTTTTTTGGTTAAAAGGTGTCCAAAACACATCTCTTTGATGATAATGGCAGAAGAAAATAATTGAACATATGGAGAAAAGGACTTGGCATGNTTCTCTACCAAAAAAAAAAAAGGACTTGGCATGTAATGCGATTCCAACATGACTGGCCGTTCAGAAGGAAGCCATTTCTTTCGCATTCGACGGAGGTGTGAGGGTAAAACCAGCGCCTTGTTCTGTGCAAGTATATGACTACACACCCTCGAGAAAAAAACTATTCAACGGGGCAAACAAACATTCACGTGCACCATGTCCCATCCATGGTCTGTTGTTTATCGCCAGATAAATAAAATATAATTACTACATTAATTTCCCACCCATGTTTTTTGGTGGTTCAACGGATTAGTGCAATAATATCGTGACATAAACGAAAAGGAATAAGTAGTTTTCCGTTCGTTCAATTTTTTATATTATAATGTAATGAAAAAGTAGAGACACCCACATAATATTTATTCATCCCATCTTCTTTCTTTGTGGACTATAATATAAAGTAAGGGACCCCATCAAATTCCTATTCGCCCTTCCTCGTCAGGGTTTCTGTTTTTTCTCGTTGCTCATTCTATCCAATGATGCCCTACCACCACCACCCCCACCCCAATGTCATCCTCTAAATAAAAATAAA
This sequence comes from Melastoma sanguineum, assembly GCA_029817735.1. Lineage (NCBI taxonomy): Eukaryota > Viridiplantae > Streptophyta > Magnoliopsida > Myrtales > Melastomataceae > Melastoma > Melastoma sanguineum. The sequence goes on from JARUPW010000316.1 coordinate 106,100, forward strand.
ATTAATATATATATAAATAAAGAAAGAAAGAAGAGCAGAAGACGGAAGCAGGGAGCAGCCTGTTCCCTCCCGCCGACATCCTCTTAAGATCTTGTCCTAAAAATCAATCAAAACCTCCTAAACCCAGGCAGACAGGACCTGCAAGGGCTTTTGTTGTCCTCCTTTCCCCGTGACCAGGGGAACATGGCCCATTGAGCCGGCCCATTTGTGAAGGCGAACACCACCACCACCACTACTCCAACTCTCTTTAATAGTAGTCGAGACGTTGGTTGTCATAATCGGCAGACTCCATCGGCTCGCCATGCCGAGGCCAGTTGTGGTCATCTCAGCATGCAGGTCGACATACTCTGCATCTTCACAACGATCGTGGTTACCGAGATCCGTAAGCCATTCATAGCAACACGGTCTATTAATGACGTCATTTGGTCGGGCTTGGCCGGAAGGACACATTAGGCAGAGATTAACGTTGCAGACTCGTGGTTTCGGGTAGCAATACGAATTCATTAAGGAGATGTAACAAGAAGTGGAGTATGGCAGAAGGCCCTCTAAAATGCCAACTGCGAGCAGAATGTTGCAACATGTGAATTATCAGCTGGAAGTGATCTGAAGCAGTAGGACCAACAGCTAACAGAAGGGAACGGGTAGAAGGCCCTGGGCCTATTCCATTCAAAGAATAGACAAGCCCATATTAGGCTAATGAAGGGCAATAATGTATTTTCTTTGCTTTATTGTTGTTAGTGTGGTGGTTATATAAGCGTGATGACAGACGCCTGAACTTGCAAAGTTTATTTTTCTAGGAAATAGAAATATCTGATTCTATTGGTTGGGATAATGTGTTGGGTGTCTCTGATCGTCGTCTTCATTGAGATTTCATGGTATCATAGCACAAAACAAGATGGCCGAAGCTCACCAAGGAAGGCTGGTTGACGTTGAGGCGCTGGATAGTCCTCGGTTTTCATAGCGGCCGATTTGCAGGTGGTTGTGATTGTTTCTCCATGGCTTGCTGAAGGAAACTATACATCCTGACGTCGATCTTTTGAGTTAGCCCTCTTAATTAAAATAAGTTAGGGTTTGTGGATGACTCAATCGCACGACCAGTGAGTGGAAGTGCCTTATTTCAAGCGTGGAAGAGATGTGACAACCCGTTGAAGTCATGGCTGCAGAGTTCCGTATCCATACCCATAGCTTCAACCATTTTTTATTTAGAAACGGCAAAGGAAATCTGGGAAGAACTCTAGGAGCGCTATGGTGAGCCCGACGGTTCCAGGGTGTGCCAATTACAATCGCAGAATCATGGGCTGCTGCAAGGCACTAAATTTGTCTCTGAATTTTATAATGAGATGTTATCTATACTGCGTGTACTTAGAGTTTATCGTCCTCACTCACGTTGTGACTGTGGGAAGTGTGATTGCTGATGGGAGAAGCTATATTCAGAGCAGCAACAAAAGGACATGGTGTTTAAATTTCTCAATGGATTGAATCTAGAATATGGTGCCTTGCGAACGCATATTTTGTTTAGAAGGTCTTTCCCACTGCTAGGTGATGCGTATAATACTGTTCAAAGGGAAGAAATGCAGAAGAATGTGAGAAATGAGGGTCAGGCCTTGTTTGGTAATCCTATGGCAGGGTGATAGGAGAAGGAGATAACAACAAGGTGGTAAAATTTACAGACAGGAGATTGAGGAAGAATTGTTCTGCGAGAACTGTAAGAAAAAATGACATCTAAAAGACATATGCTACTTCCTCATTGGATTTCCTCCTAACATGAGGAGTAGTAGAGGATGGGGTATAGGCTCACTGAATCAAGGAGGCATGAATATTGGAAGAAAAGTAAATGTCGTGGTAGCTGAGGAAAGAAAGGATGAAGCAACTCATTCCTCACAGTTGAACCTGACAGGAAAGAAAGGATGAAGCTATTGGCATTCCTAAGTGTGGATGGTCCTCATCAAACTAAAGTTAATGTGGAACAAGGACAAGTCTCACATACACTACCTAAACAGTCTAATCCTAAACACTTCACAGGTTGCCTGTCATTTACTTCTAAAACCAATCAGGCAAAACAAACTACCTGGATTCTTGATACTGGGGCGACAGATCATGTTGCTTCACAACTCTGTTTTACCTCTTATACCATTCTCAAACCTTCTTTACAGATCCAACTACCTAACAATTAACAGGTTATAGCTACACACATAGGCAGAGTTAAACTCAGTGATGCTCTTGTCCTAGAAGATGTCTTATTTGTTCCATCTTTTCTATTTAATCTCATATCGGTTGGTAAATTGACATCGACTACAACCATTTGTTGTATGTTTTCTCACAATTAGTGCTTCATTCAAGACACGCAAAGTTGGATGACGATTGGATTCGCTGAGAAGAGTGGTGGCTTATATGTGCACCAGAAGATGGGTGAGAAAGTGGACATGGCAGCAACTTCTCAAGTTAGAAATACTACACATGTCCATAGCATAAGTACGATTAAGCATCATACCTCTTTAAATAACTTTGACCTGTGGCACTTTAGGCTGGGACATGTACCCACAAAACTACTCTTATACAGAGTATAGATGATACAATTAGCATGTTGGAACATAATGCTTGCATTGTTTGCCATGAGGCAAAACAGAAACATCTTGCTTTTTCAGTGAGCAACATACAGTCAGCCACACCTTCTGAGTTACTCAATTGTGATGTGTGGGGTCAGTGGTTTGAAATTGCACTTGGTGGATTTTGTTATTTTCTTACCATTATGGATGACTACTCACGGGTAACATAGGTCTTCCTGCTGGCATATAAATCAGAAGTTAAGGAACAATTGTATCAATTTTTTGCATTTGTCAACACACAATTTTCATCAAAAATAAAGATCAAACGAAGTGATAATGGCACTGAGTTTAGCATGCTTGAGTTCTACAAGACATATGGTATTATTCACCAAACTTCATGTATTGCCACTCCACAACAAAATGGAGTGGTTGAGCGCAAACATCAGCACTTACTGCATATGACAACAACACTCCTTTTCCAAGCTAAACTTCCAATAATGTTTGGGGCTATGCACTTCTTTCTGTAGTCCATATAATTAATCGCTTGCCTAGTACTTCGCTGCATCATAAAACACCATTTGAAATTCTTTTTCTTAAGGTGCCTTCATATCAGCATTTACGTGTTTTTGGCTCCTTGTGTTATGCTTGCACACTTTCATAAGGCAGAAAAAAATTAGATAAACATGCTAGGAAATGTATACTCGTTGGGTATCCTTTTGACACTAAAGGTTATTACCTTTATGATCTTGACACGAAGCAAGTCCTTATCTCTCGGTATGTCATTTTTTATGAGTCTATATTTCCCTTTCATAACATCCCTTCTAAATAGTCTGCAGATTATTCTCTTGTATTACCTTTAGTTGTGCATGATTCTTCTGCTAATATACCATTAGACTCCACTAGTTTTGTGCACTACCCAGTACCACCACCTGTGCATGCTAGTCCATCTCATGATTTTGCATCAGATGTGCGCATTTCTGACTTGAGAAGAAGCATCAGGCTGCAAAAGCTTCCCACTTATCTTCAGGATTATCATCTTGGCTTAGCCAATCCACTATCTTCCATTTCTTATACTCGACAATCCAAACCGTATAAAGCCTTTCTTTTGTCCTTAGAAACACATGTTGAACCACAAAGCTTTAGTGAGGCAAATGATATTCCACGCTGGCAAGGTGCCATGGCAACTGAACTTGCAGCTCTAACATCTAATCATACTTGGGATATGGTTCCTCTACCCCAGGCAAACGGGCTGTATGCTGCAAATGGGTATATAAAACCAAGCTCTTGGCTGATGATTTTGTTGAACGCTATAAAGCTCGCTTGTTAGACAAAGATACACACAGCGAGAAGGCCTAGATTATCAGGAAACATTCAGCCCTGCAGCCAAGCATACATCTGTGTGTTCCTTCCTTGCTCTAGCTGCAATGGAGGGGTGGTTCTTACGACAATTTGACATACATAATGCCTTCCTTAATGGTGATCTCCTTGAGGAAGTGTATATGCAGATCTCACCAGGTTTGGACATACAAGGGGCGCCACAATCATGTAATTCCATTGTGTGCAAACTCAAGAAGTCTCTGTATGGGTTGAAACAGGGTTCTCGTCAATGGAACAGCAAATTGACAGCTTGTTTGGTGAGTGTTGTTTTTAGACAATCGAAGGCGGATTATATTCTATTTGCCAAGAAGGGAACCGAAGGTTTTGTTGTTGTCTTAGTTTATGTGGATGATATGACAATAACAAGCACAAATGATAAGATGATTGCAGATTTGAAGAGCTGTCTGGAGGAATACTTCAAGCTATAGGATCTTGGTACCTTAAGGTATTTCTTAGGATTGGAAATCGCTTGCACTGCAGAAGGCATATTTGTCTCGCAAAGGGGTTATGCATTGCATCTTCTGGAGGATGTGGGAAAGCTTGCAGTGAAACCGAGTTCAATCCCCATGGTTCCAAATAAAAAACTGGCACGTAATGAAAGTGAAGAGGTTGTGGATGCCGGTGCTTACAGACGACTGATAGGCAGGTTAATATATTTGGTGATTACACTGCCTGATTTGAAATTTGTTGGTCATATGCTAGCACAGTATATGGATAAGCCAAACAAAAAGGATTGGGATGCAGCTAATTATGTGGTAAAATACTTGAAAGGGACACTAGGAAAGGGACTTTTCTTTACAAGCAATTTAGAAACTCAGTTGCAAGCTTTCTCGGATAGTGATTGGGGAGGATGTACGGAAACTCGCAAATCAACGACGAGTTTCAGCATCTTCCTAGGTGATTGTTTGATAAGCTGGAAATCAAAGAACCAATTTACGGTATCCAGAATTTTCTTCAGAAGCCGAGTACAAAGTATTGGCAACAACTATTGCAGAGGTAATGTGGTTAGTCACTCTAATGGAGGACTTTGGAGTAAGCCTGAAGCTTCCAGTGCCTTTATATTGTGATAACAAATCTGCCATCCATATAAGTAAGAACCCCGTATTTCATGAACACACAAAACACCTAGAGATTGATCTGCACTTCGTAAGAGATAATATGGAGGAAGGGTTCATCAAGGTGCTACACATGAAGTCGGAATTTCAACTCGCAGATGCGTTCACTAAGGCTCTACACCCAAACAGATTGAATTTTCTGTTGAACAAGATGGGAATGAGAAATATATATGATCCCCATCTTGAGGGGGTGTGTGAGCAGAATGTTGCAACATGTGAATTATCAGTTGGAAGTGATTTGAAGCAGGAGGACCAACAGCTAACAGAAGCGAACGAGTAAAAGGTCCTGGGCCAATTTCATTCAAGGAATAGACAAGCCCATATTAGTCTAATGAAGGGCAATAATGTATTTTCTCTGCTTTACGATCGTTAGTGTGGTGGTTATATAGGCGTGATGGCAGACGCTTGAACTAACAGAATTTGTTTTTCTGGGAAATGGAAATATTTGATTTTGTTGATGGGGGAATGTGCTGGGTGTATCTTATCGTCGTCTTCCTTGAGCATTCACCAACAATTGAGACCCTTGTGAACACTACAAACTATTCTCCCAAGAAACGAAATCCTAAAATCTGATAGTAAGTCAAGAGCTGTCGGTTGTTTCTATAGGAATCTTCTTGGACATTCCGTAACATGTTTACTCCTTGGTTTGCTATTGATCGGAGGACTTCACTTGTTCTCCATCGGTAGTAACCAACAACTATGCTACTCATTACTATTCTTCCTTGTCATTATTATTTAAAAGGTAAGCATCAAATCCCACCCATCATTTGCAAGAGATGCGAAAATTAGAAGTTGTTGGGTTGTTTTTGCAAAGCCTGTTCTTTGTCGGGTATTTGTTTTTTCAAAAGGAAAAGAATTCCGCCCCTGACACAGTCAACCTCCATTTCCCCTGTTTTTCAGAACACATTGCTAGGTCGGAACCAGAGGACTTGTTCTTCTTGTATGTTTGTTCAGAAGTTGTCGATGCCCAGCCTGGGTCAGGAGGATGAATTTGTTCCTTTAATCATGTAGTCGATTTCTTGGCTTGTGAAGAAGGTTTGTGTTGATCTTTTTATCTGTCAGGAGTTGTCGGGTTGAGATACTTGACGATGCCTTTAGCGTCCAGATGAATCGTGGGTTGTCTTCCATTTTCATGCCGGAAGCTTTAGTTGAGAGGATTTGCTAGCCCTCCCCCCCTCCCCCCCAACCTTTCAAACACTCTCCTTGTAGTGGTAATGTGGATGCGCAGATGGATGGTGATGGTAACATGAGTATTCCTTCTTCAAGTGCCATGCCAAACGAGACATCCATCAAAGCTCTGATGATCATCAGCAAAGCTGCCTCTGTCGTTGTCCATCCCTTCTTTCCAGGCCAGCCAATGACTGATCCCAGGCTGGCTTGTTTTGTCTTGGAAACCTGTCGGAGGCAGTTGTTGGTTCCCTTTCAATGCCGGAGTTTGTGGGAATTTCCAAGTTCGAGTGCCTCCCAGTTTCACTCCTATATGAATTGTGCTGGTGGCAGGGGAATAAACTTGGGAGAAGGCGTGAAAGCTAGCGAATGTCATGATTCAGATAATGGCATCACCGACCAACGGGAGAACGAGGAAGCGAATCCTCGATTCCATATCTTCCTCTGGTCCAAATGAGGTGATAACATAACTGTCCGATGCCATTCTTATTTCCATTGTATTTTGTCATGTCTGGTGAGGGTATTTGTAACGACCTGCATTTTTCGTCCAATTGTCCAGAAGCTTAATTTACAACTGACTGGTCAATCTAGCGAAAGCTGACAAAATTTCAAATCCTTCTTACCCGCGCACGCTTCTATTTCGACTTTCAACTTCTCCGTACCACGTGTCCCATTTCTGCTTGTGCGACAAGACTAAAAATAGTTTCCCCGAATGGGGTCAGCGATAAACGTCGAGTACGCCTCACCCATGCACCCACGAAAACAGTGCAACCTCTAGATTCATCCTAACGTGCATAGGCTTTGAAAACAGCTTTCCATGCGCTGACTCATTCAGGGAACACCAACATCAGGCAAGTATCAAATCCCTTTCGATGAAGCCATATCACAAATAACAGAAATGAGACGAATAACACAGTAAGCAGAGATAAGTAACAGAGATAGGCGCATTCATCAAACCCAATATTAATTCATCATATAAACGCGTATCAGTAATACAGTAATTAAAACATCACAGCACAAAACGACTTCCTTGAGACGCCTCCCCATATCAACACTTCCACAAGGTGCCAGGACCACCGCAGTGCATCCCCACCCACTCCTCCAGGAGCGCCCGGGAATCGGAGCAGGTGACCGCCGCGAGTGGCGTCACCCTCCGCACTCCTCCGACATCACAGCCGGGTAAACATATCTCAACCTCATGCGGAAACAAATCCGAATTACCCATCGCTAATTCCACTACCAGCCTTCAGTCTGTCATGGAGACCCTTCGGGATGTGTTGTCGTCAATGACGACATCCAACATCCCCGATCAATCCAATCCAGAGGCTAGCATGTATTCAACTCCTCGGCAACGCCGGCCCACATGAGTTTCTCAAACCGTCTAGCAGCTCAAAAATCCAAACCATATTACAGCCCAACCACCCACGAAGTGAAGTGTCACTAGATCGTACTCATTCGGATTTCCCAACATTCATAAAACTAACTAAAGTTTCAACCACCGCGGGGAAGCCAGATAGTCATAGAGAAGGCCAGGCCGTCAATCGATTAAATGCAGACAATCTCATTGTCAAGCTTCGTTTCTGTGGGTTTTAAATACCGACCAGCCTCTGTTACCATCCCAACCATAACCACACAGCAAAGGGGGAAGCCATAAAATCGACAAGAATCGCGATTGCCAACGCCTCTTATGACTCACTAAAGCGAAGGGACGGTTTACGGCAATTACCCGCACAAATCCACAGTCCAGCAGTTCATTCATCACATATATACGGGGAAGAGTAATAACAGGAACCAGAAGGCACACGACCGGCAAGGGATGACGCCACTAAACCCAACCAAGCTCCATGGACAAGCATCACCACGATGGACCAGTGTTATTAAAGGCACGCCCCGGGCGTGCCTGAGGCGGTAAGGCGAGCGGGGCGCAGCCTCAGCGCCCTATCCATCGTCGGGCGTGCGACGTGTCAAAGGCATGCCCCGGGCGCGCGCCTCAGATCAGGGCGCAAGGCGCGGGCACAAGGCGCGCCTCGGGCGCAAGGCGCTACAAAAGGCCCCGATTGTAAAAAGCCCTAAGCTGAACCGGTATTCCTCCTCACTGATTGTTTTTCTCCTGCTTTCTGCACCGAACCCCCTTCTGCCCGCGACGCCCACTTCCTCTCTCGGTCAGCCGCCCGCTCCCGGTTAGCTGCCTGCTCCCGATGAGCCGCCCGCTCAAGATCAGCCTCCTGCTCCTCTTCCTTGGTCAGCCACGTCAGCCGCCTGCTCCCGGTCGTCGTAGCCTCCTGAATCTTGAATGTTGAATCAGGATTGGAAAGGATTGGTGTTATTGTTTGCCTTTGCCGAACTGGATTTTGTTAAACTGGATTTGTTATCCGGATTGGAATGGTGATCTGCCTTTATGAACTGGATTTTGTTCTACCTTTGCCAAACTGGATTTTGTTCTGCCTTTGCCAAACTGAATTTTGTTCTACCTTTACCGAACTGGATTTTGTTTGAATCAGGATTGGAAAGGATTTTGTCAAACTGGATTTTAACTTAGCAATGAATTATTCGTTGGTTCTTTTAGGAATGGATTCATCCGCAGCTTCCAAATCAATGAAAAGAGACATTGGATGGAAGTACAACTTGTTGAAGGATCCAAATGATTCGAACTTGGTTACATGTATGTTTTGTGGATACGTGTCCAGAGGTGGCATTCATCGTGCAAAACAATATCAAATAGGATCATTTAGAAATGCAAAATCATGCATTAAATATCCTGAGGATGTGAGGGATGAATTGCGAAACAAGATGGAGGAAGCAAAATGGACACGACTAGATTCAATTGGCAGTACTGGATCCGTTCCATCCCAGATGCTCCATATTGGTGATGATATTACGATAGAAGAAAGATCATCTTCTATTCCTTCAAAAAGACATGCTGGAACGAGCGGGGAAGTAAATCAGAGTACAAGTAAGGGGAAGGGGCCAATGGATATTTTCCTGATGGAGAAAGAGAAGTTTAAACAGAAGAGTGTGGTGGATGCTTTCGATAAAGAGGCGAGAAATAGGACCGTTCAAAGCATTTGTAGATGATTATATCAGGAGGGCATTCCTTTTAATGCCGTGCGGTCTCCGAGCTTCGCTAAGATAATCGAAGATATAGGGAGATATGGCCCTAACTTGAAGCCGCCGAACTACCATGAAGCGCGGGTTACGTTTCTCGATAAAGAGATTGAGTACACTAAGGAACTGATGAAAGACCACGTTGAATGTCGGATGCAATATGGTTGTTCAATAATGTCCGATGGGTGGACAGACAAAAGAGGCCGAACTTTGATCAACTTTTTGGTCAATTCAACGAAGGGTAGCATGTTTATTAGAAGTGTCGATGCTTCGTCATATGCCAAAACGGGAGAGAAGTTGTTTGAATTGCTAGACTCTTTTGTGGAGGAGATAGGAGAGACAAATGTAGTACAAGTTGTTACAGACAATGGAAGTAACTATGTGTTGGCTGGTGAGTCACATTTAAGTTATAATGTAATGTTTAGTAATCAATTTTTCATATGCCTGAAGCATATTCATTTTATAATGACAGGAAAGTTACTTCAGGCGAAGAGAAAGCACTTATTCTGGACTCCTTGTGCAGCACATTGTCTAGACTTGATATTAGAAGACATCAGAAAAATTCCGTAAGTGAAGAAAACGGTTGAGCCGGCCATGTTCTTGGTGGGATTTATATATAATCATGGTAGTGTCTTAAGTACCATAAGAGTATCCACAGAAAAGAAGGAACTCATCCGACACGGCATCACGCGGTTTGCAACGACATTTCTTACGTTGCAGAGGCTTCATGAGCTGAAAAGTAACTTGAGAAGGATGTTTGGATCACAAGAATGACATGATAACAAGTTGTCAAAGACGGCGAAAGGGAAAAGGGCGAATGGAACAGTGTTGCGGGTGAGATTTTGGAATAGTGTGTTATATGCACTCAAGGTGATGGGCCCGCTAGTGATGGTTCTGCGTCTCATCGATAATGAGAAGAAGCCAGCCATGGGGTATATCTATGAGGCAATGGACAGAGCCAAAGAGACAATTCAAAGGTTTTTCAATGGAAATGAAGACAAATATAAGGATGTCTTCAATATCATTGATGAGAGGTGGAATTGTCAGCTCCATCATCCTTTGCATGCAGCTAGACATGCCTTGAATTCTGCTTACTATAATCCAAGTTCCACCGGTTTAGACGATGGAGAAATCACCAGATAATTGTTTGATTGCATTAGTAGATTAATTCCTGCTCTAGATGATCAAGACAAAATCACAGGTGAATTGACTTATTATAAGAGATGCGCTGGGAATTTTGGAACACCTATTGCCACCCGAGCGAGGACTCAACGATCACCGGGTACTTTCTAGTTTCTTATAATCTAATGCAATTCATTGAACATGTTTGTTGACATTGTTATTTGATGAAACTTATCGAAATGAATAATTTGTATTTACAGCGGAGTGGTGGACTCTCTTTGGTGGTGATACACCTAATCTTCAATGACTTGCCATTTGAATATTGAGTTTGACATGTAGCGCAACTGGATGTGAGCGTAATTGGAGTACATTTGAGTAAGTAAGTCATTATTCGTACCGTTAATGTGAAAGAATTCTCATTTATTATTATGAGCTTTTCGAAAATCCTTATATTATTATGCAGATTCATACAAAGAAGAGGAACCGACTTGAGCATCAAAGGTTACTTGACCTTGTCTACGTAAAGTATAACCAGAAGTTGAAAGAGAGATATAATGCTCATGATGTGATCGATCCTCTAACTTTGGATAGTATTGATTATTGTAATGAATGGCTTGTTGGCGAGATGGAAAAAGATGCGGGTGATGACTTAGTTTTCAGCAGAGAAACATTGACATGGGGTGTAGTTGAGAGTGCGTCGGCTGTTAACGAAGTTCTGAGAACGACCAGGGCTTTAACTAGTTTGAGGTTACTTGATGATGATGATGGAGCCCATGCCGACGTCTATGAGGAAATCGAAGGGAATTTGGATGAAAATAATGATTATGAAGATTGCACTTATGTTGACGAGACTCACGAGGATGATTTAAATTATTAGTTAGTTTTATTTTTATGTCATTTTATTATGAATCTTTTAATGGATTTCTCGATGTCATTTTGTTGAGAATTTATTAAACTCTTTTAAATTTAAATTTGAACATTTTTCTACATATGCGCCTTTGTCACAAAGGGGGAGGGGGTGAGACGTACCTCCGTCACCACGCCCACATAATCAGTCGTTGTCCTCGAGTCTATACACCCCCCGGCCGCACGATCGACGAGCTCCACCTCGCCCCCGAGCCCCTTTCACTCTCTATGGACCCAGGAAAACCGTTGCCTCTCCCTGTTGTTGAGGATGAGGGTCGGAGGTTTTCTGCCCCTTTAACCCTCGAAGGGAGGGCACCCGTCGGGGAAAATGGAAGAACGATCCCCCTTCGCCCTTCCCTCTTTCTTTTATTTTCTTTTTTAATCTTGTCTTGTTCCCTATTTTATCTTCGGATATAAAACGTTATAGCAATTAGGTCCTTTTGTTAGATCACCTTCCAAAACATTAACGTAACGAGCAATTGCGAACCCTGCCCGAACTCGAAGTTTGAACCAGGAGTCCTCTTCCCCGTGCGACGTAATCACACGTAATCGGATCTAATGTACCGATAATGCCCTGCTAATAAAATCGGTTGACTTCGAAAATATTAAATTTCTGTATTCACGTTGGACTTTGACTAAGTCCAGACTCATCTATTTATTTATTCAAACTTACGCAAAATTATCATATTCTATAAATCAAATTTACGGGTCTTTATAGTATTGCTCCTCATGAACAGGTTGACAAAAAGCAGAAACATGAAAAAGATGAATGTCTGAGTGTTCCTAAACAAAATACTAGACAATCTAAAGACAACTCGATCGGTGAACAGGCACCAGAAGAGAATTATATTCATGTGTGAGCACGAAGTTTCCTGCTAATACGTGGGTGTTTTCCTCCATTATAGATAACTGGGAAAGCGGTTGAGGTAATCCAAAATCAACTTCGTGAAAGCACTTCTGGAATTGTCTATAAGCCTTCAACAGTCGATGAAAATATTTGGGATTACATTATTTATATTCCTTCTGTTTGACTTGAGATTCCATCGGTAACTATGAGAATTTCAGAGGCTCTGAAGATGCTATCCTGCAATGGTTTCTATTACTGCTCGATTGATCTTTGGATCGCGGAATGGGGATTAGATTAAAATGCTTTACCTGCCTTTATAATCTTTCAGTTCGTATCCATGAAGCTCTCCGCGCGCATTACCGATCGACCCTTAGATGCTGGAATCCGTCTTCCAATGGATGTAAGCTATGTCATTGTCATACCTTCCATTATTCGAATTTCAGGGTAAGAGAGAATTCACTCGTACTGATATTTGTAAGTACCCAGATGAACTCTCAAAATGCTACAACTATGGGATTCAGTAATCCCAGATTAGGTTCTTTCCAACATTTTCCGCCAGGAATGTCTAAAGGAGCCTTGCTGCTCTCTCCGAGCACAGCTCAATATCTTTCCCTTTGTCGGGCACGTTGCCTCTTGGGATCACCAGAGCTCTGGCTTCATTATCTACCGAATGACCTGATTGCACACAGCTTCCCTTCGCTGGCAAGCTCCATGCGCTGTACCAGATGGGATTTGACTCCAATTCAGCATATATACTGAAACCCAGGGGTAAGATTCATCCGACCCACTATTTCCACCCGGACTTTGCCTGAGTTTTACTAAAGGTGGGCTTTGGAAGCATTTGACTAGCAAAGATATCCGGATTCCATTCGGTGTCCATAAGCTTTTAGCCTGGTGTTGGACATTATGTTAAGAGTTTGCTGTTGTACTGGGTCAAGGATGAACACATGAGACAGATATTATCATTACTTTCACATGCATTAATTCAATGTTCTTTGGTTGTGGATTTAGTTCCCCAAACTTTCTTCCTTCACTGTCAAAAAATTGCTGATGGAGCATTCCAAACTTGAGACTGTTCAATTATCTGACAGCCCACCAAACAGACAACTTTTTTCCAAGGTATGATCTTTGTCTGTGCCTCCAACCAGCAATGGAAACGTGATAAGCGCCCTGGATTTGACTCGAGTATGTACACATCATTAATTAATTCGACCTTCCGCGCCACCTAAATAAAGTCGTAATCAAGTTTGTCACACATCAACTGCATTCTAAAAATTCTTTTTTTTTTCTAAATCTTTGCTGTCATTTTCAGAAAAAAAAAATGAACAAAAACATGCAGGATTCTGGCCAGTGGAAAGGCAGATATAAGTCGAATGCAGTGAAACAGATGAGGTAAAAAATATGGAGGGGGGTGGGAGTTCAAAATAGGGAAGAAGACGGAAGAGAGAAACAGAAAGCAAGCCGGGTCACCAGAGTTGCAGGAAGTGGGTGGTCCAGCAGTAATTACCAACCGTGTCCTTGTTTGAGGTTGTACTTCAAAACTGGCCCATTTTGTGCACCAGCAAGTGTACTCTCGGACACTCCCATGTGCTTTGGCAAGTTTCAGTCAATCCAGAGATCAGCTGCCCCACGAAAAAAAACATCACCTCCCAATAAATTCACTCCAACTTTTTCTTACAAAACCACTCATGTTCAAGACAACACACCTACAATGTATAAGGAAAGAAAAAAAAAAAAACAGGAGAATGCTTTTTGCTGGTCAGCCTTTCTCCTGCACAAAGTTTCCTTTCCTCGAAATGCAGGCGTGGAGTGTTGTTGGTTGTAATTGCAAAAACATTCTTAGGAAGAAATCGGGTGCTTGGACATTTGACTGGTGGTTGGTCATAATGTTTTGACATTCACTTCATGAAGAGACAAAGAGGTCAAAAGACATGGCTCTCTTACCACCTGCAGATGCTTAACAATGTACAACTCCAACTTAATCGCTCCATGTGTGTCTATAAGAAATAAAATCTAGTTTTCAGACAAACCAGTCCAAGAACGGGAAAATGGACTGCTCCAAAAGAATCTATTCACATCAGGGGCGAATATATATAACTGTTCATTCATTTGTCCCATATGTGCCAAACCAAAAATGCTCAGCAAATTGCTGCCAAATGGAGTCCAAAAGAGGGAGTGGGAGAAAACAAAACCCACCATGACATAAGAAGTGATATCTATCGCCATCAACAGTAACAAGATCACCATTTTTTTCGTTTTTTTTTGGAAGGGGNCTGTCTGAACTGACCAAGTATTTTCTTACAAAAGAATTTACCCGAAAACAAAAGAATCAGAAAGATTAAAAAAAGGAAAAAAAGTTACAAAGAAAAGGACAGGAACTAGACTGAGAATTCTGATAAGCTCTTTCCCACGACGTCCACAACATTGGCCATTCTTCTGTTCCACTGGAAGGTGTTGTTATGTCTCCTATTTTTTAGGAGGGATTGGTGCACTGAACTTGGGTTTTGGGAAGGATGCAGAAGGTGGCACATGGCAGCAATTGAAGCCCCTCGTTCATGGACAATACATATATATATATATATATATACCCCTGAAGCTGCTTCCGCTTCAGTATTACCATCTTATCTGCTGCTGCTATTCACCCAGATTTTGGGCAGCTCTAATTTATGTGTGAGATATACCCGGAATCTCTGGCAAACACTGAAGGTACTCTTACTCCACTTGCTCGCCGATCAAATCCAGACCCACCAACAAGAATGATATGCCCTGAAACAGCAGGAAGTAGAAATGAATACCCTGAGCCGACAGAAGACTTCTCGCCGATGCAGTGAGGAGAAGGAAAGCCAAAGAAAGCTCCTTCATGTAAATCCTATTGTGTTTCTTCTTCCGAGAAGCCTTCTGCGCTTTCTGCTCCTGTTGCCGTAGTTCCTCCTTAATTTCATCAAGATCAGGTGCTGAAGATCCCTTGTGATGACCCTTCGGCTCCTTCTCAACCAACGCCATGAGATCCCCTTCGGATGATCGCCCGGATTTTTTTGTCACAACCCACTCGTAAGCACTGCCGAGCTGGAATAGCCCTGATACCATTGCATTGAACTTGGTGACAGACATTGTATTCTCGAAAAGGAGATAAGGCACGATAAATGGGAAAGCTTTTGGGGCCGGAAGAATGTTGAGGAATGACATTGTAGCTGGGATATAACACACTACCCATGCCGGCAGCTCAGCCTCGGGTACAAACATGGTCATGGGGAGAATGATGCAGAAGAGAGTGAAAGAATAGAAAGGCAAGATCAATTTCCGGAGCAGAAAGAATAAAAATATCAGGTTGAACTTCTTCCAGGTACTAATCTGCATTGACCATTAAAGCGAAAGCAATATGAGTAAGAAATAATTACAGTTACTTTAAAGATGAAAACACAATACCAGTCCCGGCAATTAAGATGAAGCAGGCATAATTAATTCCCTGATACCTTAGCTTTGATGATGGTGGGCAAGCACAGGCGGAATAGCTGCATTGGACCGGAATGCCATCTATGCTGTTGTTTCCTGTATGCTTCATAAGATTCTGGCAACTCGCACTGGCACTGAGAACATGTAAAACAACAGACCGATTAGCATAACAAATATAACTCAGGCAACACGCACCACCATCTCCAAAAATTAATAAGTACCTCGACGTCATTGAGAAAAATGAACTTCCAACCCTTCAGATGAGCACGTACAGCAATATCCATATCCTCGACCGTGGTTCTCTCCAACCAGCCACCGGAATCCTCCAATGCCTTTATCCTCCAAACGCCAGCAGTCCCATTGAAGCCAAAGAAATTGATGAAAATGCCATTCACTTGCTGCTCGACCTCAAAGTGGAACGTCAGATTAATATTCTGCAGTCGGGTCAGCAAGTTCTCGTCCTTGTTCACAAAGGACCACCTCGCCTGAACTAGTCCAATTTCATCATTATCCTGCAGAATCAAACAAAATGTTATAAATTCAATCGATTATGCCCAGAGACGCGCTAGATTACTTGGTTCAACCAGGTAATCGATGCAAAACAACAACAATAGACTACCTTGAAGTATGGAACTGTTCTTTTGAGGAAGTCGGGGGTGGGCTGAAAATCGGCGTCGAAAATGGCCACAAATTCATAGTCCTTGACATAGCTGCAGTTCATGGCAGACTTCAAATTACCAGCCTTATATCCATCTCTAATCACTCTATGCCTATACACAATATTGGCTCCTTCCTGCTGCCATTTGTGGACTTCCTCCTTAATCAGTAGTTGGGTAACTGGGTCATCAGAGTCATCCAGGACTTGGATCAGAAAGTTCGATTTTGGCCAATCCAAATTGCACACAGCAGCAATTGACTGCTGATAGACCTGTTTCAAAAACCAAAAGGTGTCAAACAGGAATAATAACAACCAAGAGGCAAAGCCCAATTGGACATCCAGTCCTCAACAAGCACAGTTAATCAACTTCAACTCAGGTGAAGAAAGGTTACCTCTTTCTCATTGCACATGGGGATTTGAACAAGAACCATGGGGAAGAACCCGCCCAGACCCGATTCCGGATCGGCAAGTGCATCCTGATTCAATTCCGGCTTGATCTTCTTGAACTTAATCCAGAAGCACCCAAGACACAGCACGAGCCTATCGATGCTCTGGATCAGGAAGAGAACAATACACACATTGGCAAGGAACTGAAGAGGAGGGGCAAGGTACTCCACCCTAATCATAACCCATCTGGCGTAAATCCAATCGAAGACTCCCTTAACCACCAAGGGACTATCCAACAAGTACTTCTGCAGCTCCAACCCGGACGAAACCCCGAAATGCCAGCCTTTGAAGTAAGCAGCGACCTCGAAACCCAACAGTACCACAGACAGCCAGAGGAACGCCTTTATACAGGAATAGAACCTGGACTTCACATTGGGGTTCTCCTTCTCCCTGCCGCCGAGGGATCCCTCATCCTCCAAATCAGCGTCTGTCCTCCCGGAAGACACCCTCCGCCGCACCGCCGAGGAGAGACTCATGGCAGCGGCTGCGATAGACGCGAGGCACCCTGCCGCCCTGTGTGCCTTGAGGAGCAGCACCCAGGTGAGCTGCTTGGCATTCTTGTTCCGGCGGCGGTGCCTTCTGTGGTCAGGGGAGTCCAAGGACTCCCCAATGAACAGGTCGTCGTCGGTGGGTCCTTCGAGCTCGACCATCGACCAGTTCGGGTTCTCCATTTTGACAACCACCGGCGTCCCCTTGTGAACCTCCTTAGACCACCAATCAAACGACGGCGCCATTTCCTTCTCCTTCTCCTTCTAATACTACTACTTCACCCGCACCGACAAATCACGAGAAAACGGGGCTGGCTATTCCGACACCGACCCAGATTTCCAAGCGGGGAAAAGCTCAGAACTTTGATCCCATTGTCGAATAAGGACAGTGTTGGGGAACCACCCACAACCTAGAGAGGGAGAGAGAGAGAAAGGGAGCTTTTCTTGTAAGGGAGGAGAGTCGGACGGTTGTTTTGTGTTTGCGGGTAGTGACGATATTAGTAGGGGGGGAGGAGGGGTGGAATGGACAGGATGAAGGAGACGCGTGGAAGGGGTAACAAGGGATAGGCGTCCTTAAGAACGCGGTGACATTGGGGCTAACAACTTCAGGACGACAACAACAGAAACAGCTTCTTACAACATCAACAACACAACCTGGGACTAAATGATTAGTATTATTAGAAGAAAATCAGGGATGTGGAAGAAAACTGAGAAAGAGGAAGAGCCCAAAAGTCGTTCCCCTTCAGCTTGCAATGAAGAAGAATAAGAAGAAGAAGAAAGATGGGAAAATCAAAGGGTTGGGGAGGGGGTGATTAAAAGTTAACAGCTCGACACGCCTCCGCATCTCCCCTCTCCCCCTGAAAAATAAAACACTGCCCAGGAGTTAAAAAGAAAAAGAAGAAATTACGATCAAATCGAACAAAGAATTAGTATGAAAAGGACACCCAATTACAAAAATACAAATAAAAAAATCAAATCTTTCTACAGGAGGAGGAAGAGACCCAGGAGGAGAATCCCATAATCACAACAAAGCAGGGCATATACATAACATGCAGAATAGATAACTAGAAAAAGAAGAGCACTTTTCTTGATTGACCCCCTCCCTCGATGGAAGAATATGGATTCAGGCAGAGTAAGACACGAGAGAAAACCTGGGATTGAGGGGCTCAATTTTTTTTTTCTTTTTCTTTATTATTATTATTTCCTGGTTTGGGGGTGCAAAATCGTCGTCTTCTTCTTCTTCCTCTTCCTCTTCCTCTTTTTGGTTATACGAAGATTGATTCATCCATCAAGGTAAAAATAGGGTTAAAAGAAAGGAGACCAGACACACACACACACACACAAAGAAATTTGCTATTTTATTCTTTCACTTTCATCGTGATTTTTTATTCTAAAATGGGAAAATTTTGGGGAAACAAATATTAGGTTAAGAAAACACAAATGAAGTTAATCCTATAATTCCCCCCAATCACACTCCCATTCCCACGCGCTCAATTTCATTTCTAGATTTTTCTTTTCTTTTTTGTCGTGAGTTGCCAATTCTCTTTCTTTGTGACTAAATACCATATTTTTATTTATAAAACTAAAACAAAATAAATCGATTTTGATTAATCACAACAATTCCCTAAAAATGTATTAATATTTTTTTGGGGGGGTAAAAGATGAGAAGGATGATGCTTTAGAAAGAAAATCAGAGACGTACTTAAATTACCGCCACTCCACTACTGCCTTCAAATAATAATGAAAAATTTTAAAATACATGATATTCATATATTTTATTTATACTTGAATCAAGATATTTTTAACCTTACATATTCTTAGTTTCACGGTTCATCTGGTACACGCAAGCTTCCTACGTTAATGTTAGAATAATTATCGATGGATATGAATTCCACAAATTGATATAAAAATACACCGATATTATAGATTAACTCATTAATTTTTTATAAAAATTAATTTATCAATTTTGATATTAACGTGAAACGGAGGAATGAATTTGCTAGAAATGGATCATTCAGTAATTACGTAGCGTTGGTCGATTGGGCTAATTTTATTGTTTCATATAATACACTATCTTTTTTCTCTTTGGGTATAAATTCTAGAAAATTAATTGTAAAGGGTATAAAGGTATTTATGTGACATATTTTAGTTTATTACATATAACAATGCGATTTTTACTGATAAAAAAATCAATTAATAAAGATTAATCCTATTATTATTACTTCTTATAAAATATTTGATTAATAAAATGAAAAAGGGAAAAAAGAGATCCCCAGGGTTGAATTTGGTTGGAGGCCAATCTAAATCTAAATGAATTATTTGAACATGGCGCACATGCATTTGTACCCCTCCTCTCCCGCATGCCTATCCCTCGCCCTCATACCAAAAATAATTACTTCACGGTGGCATACCTTCCTAGTCTCTATACAAACTAAGTGCACATTGTGTAGTTCGAGAGAAAGGCATCATCCCCCACGAAATCATATAGTACTTACCGAAATTAATTGTTGTCCAACAAAAAGGAGTAATAGTCTTGAACCTTCTTTACAATTAATCGAGTTGCGTATGGCTTCATGCGGAATTTCGTAAACAAAATTATAGGCAGACATAGGGTTAGGGTTAGGGTTGAGGCATGGCATGGTCATGTGACGAGTTTGGTGGTTACCCTGTTGTTACATGTAAATTTGGTAGTAGGCGAAAATAATACGATATTCAATTTTATGGATTATTTTAAGGTCAACTTCGGACACTTCTTCGCCCACCCGGATAAAAGGGAAAATTAATTAAATTAGGAGTTTCCTCTTTCTTTTCTCTTCGAAGACCGAGTGCCATTTGTCTGAATCATATCCAAAATCCAAATTTGGGGATGAAGAAAAAGGGAGGACCCCAGAAGGCTACCCATTTGTCATCTCACCTGATGGTCACGCGCCGGCCCGGGGGCCGGGAAGGTGAAATGTCGGGAATGCCTGCGGCCACCGACAGCCTAAAGGCGGGGAGGGTGTTACGGTAATATCAGGAGGTTGTCCGAAAGCTGCCTGCCTAGTGCCTAGTGGATGGGCCCTCCTTCATGTCCTCCTCCTCCACCCGATTATTTCCTTTTTTTTTGCCTTTCGTTGATTTGGGTTAAGTCTCAAGGTGGTGGGATAAAAAACGGGACCATGTGGGATATTTGGTTGGTCAAAGGACGACGATTGTCTGAACCATCCATCCACATTCCTTCGCGAGAGACAAAAAAAAAACACAAGGAAAGATAAAAGATCGTACACTTTTGTAAAACTAATATTTTCAACAGCAAAAAAGAAAATGTAAGTAACAAGGATGGTGTGTTTTAAAAGTTGGTGAGTCGATGGTCCAAAAAACTAAATGATGGAGCCTTAATTTGACATCACGTTTTTTCTTCCAACTTCTTTGACCCGCGGGTGTTTCTTCTCGTCTTTTTATATAAAATGTCGCGGTAAAAGGTTTGGTTGGCTGGGTTGGGTCTGGGGGTGTGTCGGAGAGTCCGAGTATTATCCGAGGACGCGGCTAACATCCTGCCGCCTTCTGAACGTCCCGTCATGTACAAAATTGACGTCATCTTTTAATATAAAGGTAAATTATCGATTTTTGGCTCAACGTATAAGCCAACTTTTTTATATGGCATATCGTCTAAAAAGTTTTATTTGTGGCCCAATTTCTATTTTATTTTTTAATTTGGCCTAATACCCGACGTCCGTTAAGCGCTGCAGACGTGTCTTTGACGGGCATTTACAATGTCCTACGTGGCTCTATTTTCGAATTAAAAGATTAAAAATGAGTCAAAATCAACCCTGCGACAATGCACAGGAAAACTCTCTTTCTTTCCTCGTTGTCTGGTCCGTCGCCTGTGTCCAGGTCAAGTTTGTCCCAAAAGAAGGAAGTCTGTTACACTAAGAGGGGGGGTGAATTAGTGTTAATCTCCAAAATTAGGCGGAAGGCTGCCGTCTGCTTCGTGGGGTTTGCCGCGTGCTTGCGCAGGGTCTGCTGCGTGCTTGCGTAGGGTATGCTACGTGCTGTGTGGGGTACGCCACATAGTCGCTATCTCGAGGAGATCGTGCAGGTCGTGTGGAGCCGCCGGAGGGAAAATCCATCCTTGAACAGGGTTGCTTTCCGCTTGCGTAGGGTCCGCTACGTGCTCGCGTGGGGTACGCCACGAAGTCGTTTTCCTTAAGAGGATGCGCATTTGGTTACCTGATTAGTCACGTTAACGCGTGCAACCTTCTGTTGTGCAGAATCTTCGGATCTGTATAACCTCTGTAGAGCAGAACCTTCAGGTCTGAACTCTATTTAGTGCAGAACGTTACGGTCTGTACAAACTCCTGTAGTACAGAACCCTACGGGTCTTGCATACAATTTTCCTGGTCACTTTTACTACAGAACCTCACGGTCTGTTCAGTAGAAGGTCGACTACCCTAGTACAGAATCTTTCAGATCTGTACTTCACAATTAAGTCATTTCCTATATAGAACCTTCTGTTGTGGATTGAATATTCAACACAGAACCCTCTGTGTTGTGCCTACTCTCGACACAGAACCCTCTGTGTTGTGCCTACCTTCTTCGACACAGAACCCTCTGTGTTGTGCCTACTCTTCGACACAGAACCCTCTGTGTTGTGCCTACCTTCTTCGACACAGAACCCTCTGTGTTGTGCCTACCTTCTCGACACAGAACCCTCTGGTCTGTGTTGTGCCTAAGTCTCTTCGACACAGAACCTTCTGGTCTGTGTTGTGCCTTACCCTCTACGATACAGAACCTTCTGGTCTGTATTGAGCCTAAGTTACTATAGTACAGAACCTTCGGGTTTTGCTACATAACGAGCCTCTACGGCACAGAACCTTCTGGTCTTGTTTCTGCCACTCAAGCCTCTATTGTACAGAACCCTACGGGTTTGCTTTTGGTTGCTATCACTTGTGTAATTTGTACTGAGATACATTTGAGTGGAACCATCCAAATATCTGGTGAAGAGTGGACGTAAGCAATTTGCTGAACCACTATAAAAATCCTTGTGTCCATCAAACAAATTTGCGTACACAATCAAACGTTCTGTCTTACAGAACATTACAGGCTCTTTAACAGAAGCTTTTCATTCCGCTGCGGGGTAAAACGAAAAGGGTTAAAATACCA